>JANIJG010015699.1:1806-35373 GCA_024611175.1 Megaceryle torquata | reverse complement strand
CCCCTGCAATGGTGCCAGGGATGGGGCAGCGACCACCTCTCTGGGCAGCCTGGGCCAGGCTCTCCCCACCCTCAGTGCCTGCCTTCTCTCCGGTCTAAACCTCCCCTCTATTAGTTTAAAACCATTACCCCTTTCCTATCACAACAAGTCCTGATAAAATGACTGTTCCCATCTTTCTTTTAGGCTTCCTCTAAGTGCTGAAAGGCCACTATAAGGTCTCCCCAGATCCTTCTCTTCTACAGGCTGAACATCTCCAACTCTCCCAGCCTGGCCTCCCAGCAGAGGGGTTCCAGCCCTCCCAGCACTGATGTGGCCCTTGTCTGGACCTGCTCCAACAGGTTCATCTCCTTGTGCTGAGGACTCCAGAACTGGACAAAATACTCCAGGTTGGGTCTCACCAGAGTAGAGCAGAATCATAGAATTATCTCCCTCAACCTGCTGGCCAGACTTCTTTGAGTGCAGCCCAGGATCCCTTTGTCTTTCTGGGCTGCAAGCACAGGCTGTGTTCTGCAGCTCTCCAGAGAGCGCTGAGCTGGAGTAAGAAATCTGAGACACAAATGGTCTTGAGAGACAACGTCAGAGCTGGGAGCTGAAGTGTGCAGACACTGCTCTCCATGCCTTGACAACAGGCCTGTTGTGGCTTTGAATTTCATCCCCTGTGCCAGCCCAAGCTTTGCTACCACATTTCAGGTGTGCGCATTGGTACGGAGGCTCAATTTTACTGGACCCAACTGGGCTTCCTCACACTCACCACAGCACCTGTCAATTATGGCAGATCTAGAAGGGAGACTGCACAGTGGTTTGTAGCATCAACCTGGAGAGATGCTTTCCAGAGTAGTGTTTTCTTGTAAGAGATCACAGGTACTCCATCCTTTTGAATTACAGTGGTAGAATGCAGAGCTGATGACAGGCTGAATTAACGCGGTGCTCACCAACAATTTATATAGTCTGGGAGGTTGTCAGAGAGATGCCACTAGCCCAGTGCAGGATGCTGGCTGCAGTTGCTCTGAAGTGACAAGTAATAGGTGATTTTCTTAGATATCTCTCTTACAGTTGGGTGCAGTGAGATGGAGACCAGCCTCAAAGGGAATTTGATTTGGATCATCATAATTAGTAATGCTGTTGTGCTGTCAGGGTACCCTTCATGTAAATCATGGTCAGCAAGCCGGTTATTACATTTTTCAATTTGTTTCCAGCAGTTTTTCTTCATAATTACACAAAAGATGACTCCTGAATCCCAGGGAACAGGCAGCCTTATTTCTGGTGTGTTTTGGATTACAAAATGTCTGTTTGAATTATACTGAAGGCATGTATGCATTTGTTGCTGTAAAGAGTTGATTAAATAATGTTCTTGGGGATAAGAAGAGTATGGGATTTTATAGTTCAAGAAAACAGTTGTATGAAAAGCCACTCCAGTAAAGAGTGGGGGAGGAGCAGAAGACTAAAAAAAGCTTTCTGGCTCCCGAATAGCATCGCCCGTTCCTCCTGTGCAGTGTGCCACATGTCCTGCCTTCTCTCCTCTCCCCTTCCTAGATAAAGAACTTGTTTCATTCCTTTTATTTAGTTTTAGATGGAGGGATTAGGACTGCATGTACTCATTCCCTCCTTTTCTTACCAGCATGCATCCCTGTGAGGCAAATTCCCCTTAACAAACCCTTCCGTGAAGCTTTGTCAGTGGCTGCCAGCCTAAGAAAGATGATGATGATGAAAATCTCCCTTCCCATAATACGTGCAAACAAGCAAACAAAACCACTCAAGGCTGCTTTGAGATTGAACTCTTGGAGCTACTTTATGTAAAATTACACGTTCGGTGTATTTTGAAATGAATGTCCCAGTTCTTCAGGGTATGAACCATATTTTGACTGTGCTGTTTGTAAAGCAAGCTGTATAAAATATATCCCATTTTTGTAAAAGTTGGAAAATAATGTGATAACTACCTGTATCTGTCTACATCTATCTCTCTGCCTGAAAGCCCAATAAATACAACAGTTATCATACCTACCGCCTTTTTACAAATAAACTCTGACACGGGGAAATATCAATGCCTCCTCTCACAGAGCATCCTCAGCCTGACTGTCTTCTAATCTGCAGGTTTCTAGGACAAGGAATTTTCTGAGCTTGTCAGAATTCATGAGGCCAAATGTTTTTCCAAGCTCATTAGGGATAGAAGAAAAGAGAATAATCAATATTTCTGGGGAATGAAAACAGAAGAAACCCCACCCCACTGAGTCACATCAGTGAAAGAGTTTTCCTGAGTACTTAAATCATTTGGATAGGTTTTTTTTCCTTTCTCTCCTTTCTCCTTTGAGTTGTCTAAAGTGTGAATTAAATCTTGCTTTTAACAACAAAAAAATCTTTATAAATAATTCAGATGGGATATTTTGACCATTTCGAACTTCTCCTGTTCTTTTTACCAAGCAGAAAATTGGCTACTGCAAAGTCTTTCTTGGAGCACTTCTCATGTTCTAAAAATGTCAAAGACTTCCTTCTCTGTCAGACAGGTCATCCTAGCTTTATCAGGCCTCCTGTTCTTCCTGAGAAGTGTATCTCTTGTATCTCTCCAGTGCTTTTAATGGAACAGTCTCAGGAAGGTGTCCCTTTTAGTGAATGAAGAAAGGCTGTGGATGTTGTTTATCCAACATTAGTAAAACCTTTGTCACCACTGCCCACAGCACGCTCCTGGACAAACTGGCTGCTCATGGTTTGGCTGGGCATACTCTTTACTGAGTGAAAAACTGAGTGGCAAAGCCCAAACAGTTTTGGGGAATGGAGCTAAATCCAGTTGGCAGCTGGTCACAGGTTCCTCAGGGCTCAGGCTTAGGGCCTATGCTCTTTAATATCTTTATCAATGATCTGGATGAGGGGATCAAAGGCACCCTCAGTAAGCTTGCAGAGGACACCAAGTTAGGTGGGAGTGTTGATCTGCTTGAGGGTCAGGAGGCTCTGCTGAGGCATCTGGCCAGGCTGCATTGCTGGGCTGAGGCCAATGTGATGAGGTTCAACAAGGACAAGGTTCGGGTCCTGCACTTGGGTCAAAACAACCCCTTGCAACACTACAGGCTTGGGGAAGAGTGGCTGGAAACTGCTTGGTGGAAAAACATCTGAAGGTGTTGGTCAACATCCACCTGAATATGAGCCAGTGTGTGCCCACGTGGCCAAGAAGGCCACCAGCATCCTGGCTTGTATAAGGAACAGTGTGGCCAGCAGGACCAGGGCAGGGATCATCCCCCTGTGCTTGGCACTGCTGAGGCCACACCTCGAATCTTGGGTTCAGTTTTGGGCCCCTCACTCCAAGAAGGCCATTGAGGGGCTGGAGCGTGTCCAGAGAAGGGCAACGAAGATGGTGGAGGGTCTGGAGTTCAAACATTTCAAAACATTTGTAAAATGGCAGTTCAAAAATGTCCACTAAACATAAATATTTCCCTTTCTGAATTTTCAGAGATGTGATTCGGGCCTAATTCTGGTTCTCAGATTTTGCAAAGGGATCTACTCTGGGTAAAATCTGAGTCAGCTCCCAAAAATCTAGTCAAGGTGCTGATCTGGTAGAATAGAGTTACTCTGCTATCTGTGTATTTGTTTGTTTGCAGTCTCCTCTTACCAAGCACACTGTCTCCATGAGACAATTAGTTGAACAGAACATTGATAATTAAATTGCTCATTGAATCTGTCCTGTATTTAATTTGGTTTTTAAGTTTTGCATGGAAATCCTATTTTTATCAAAAGCAAACACGGACAAATACAGCAAAATATCCATCAATTTATTTTCACCAAAACAAAGGGCATGTACTCTATCATTACTGCCTTTTGAGATATTTCCAACTAAATTAAAATAACGAATAGTTGTTTAGTACACTTGATTTGTTTAAGTCTCTGGATTATGAGATTTCACACAGAAGTAGATTTTATCATACTGAAAATGTCAATGGTACTCCTGTCTATTAATGCAGTAAGGAGACCTTCGAGTTTGTTATGTACCTAGTGACTTCTAGGAAAGTCGTTAAAAACTCATAAGATCTTTAAACATGTGCCACTTGGCTGTATGAATTGGATTATGGTTCTTGAGGTCTAAGGTATATATTACTTACCTTGAAAAATTGTTTTGCTGTAATGAGTTGCTCTTTATTCATTCATATATGTTATGGTAGTACCTAGAAGTGTCTCCCAAATTATGGATACCACTTTAACAGATGGTCTGCACCTACCCAAGAAAATACAGCCCTTGCCACACAGTTTGCAATTTCAATAAACCAGAAAGGAAAATTACAGTAAAAATGGCACTATCATTTTTTATTGTCAAAGAACTGAGGCATAGCCATCGCTCTAGGAAAGCATTTCAATTCAGGCTAGAAAGGGTACATACTTTGTTAATTCTTGAGATTTTAAAGTTCCCTTTATAGAGAAGTAGGGCTGCATAAACCAAGATTGCTCTGGACTTGGAATTCCAAGAGTTATAAACATTTCTCAGTTAATGCAGCATTAAAACATAGTATTACTCATGACTGAATCTGTTTCTGCAGCCCTCACCCTGGCACTGAGCAACTTTACAGAAATTGACTTTGCAAATGTAATGTTCTTTTAATAAGCTTCTCATATGTAATCTAATACTGAAATAAAATTAAAAAAAAAAATGTTAATGCTGGCAATAGAGTTTTTATAATTGGTTAATTTCTCCTTCATTTACTTAACAAGGCATTTACTTGTTTATATTAAAAAGTTGCATCATGGCAGAAGACATCATGGGAAATGTGAACCCTAAGGAAAATGAAGACATTTTTCCCCACTGGCCTCACAGAGACCAGGATTCCCAGAAAAGAGTTTTAGATACAAGAAAGACATGAAGGCATCAAAACCAGTTATATGTCAGACGCTTAAAAATCCTGTCTCTGTAAAAATAAATAAAAATAAAAACAATTAAATAAATAAAGAGGAGGAAGCATAGCAGCCCTATATTTAAAAAAAAAATAATTCTAAAAGTTCCATAAACCAAGAAACTGATTCTTCATGTGGCTGAACTTTTAATTGTAAGGCTTGTCTTTATTCTTAAATTTCAACTCATACGTCAAATGGATCAGTACACAACAGGTCAGTTTAAATTGGGGGATAATTAATTTCAGTAGACATTACTTAACCATGAATTGCTCCACATTCTCTCTGTAACTGTATTAGTCCTTTATGCTGCCTCATAACTGCAGTTCCAGGCAGATAAATAACACTATACCCATTTCTAATGTTATTTATACCCATTCCTAACATTTAGATGGCACTTTTTAGGACTGAGCAAACCCCTACTGTGTGCAACCAATAGGAGAAAACAACACAAGCCATTACTGATTTAAGATACTCTCTTAGCTACCTTCCTTATCTAAATATTCTGAGCTCTCTTTTTCTTCTAATGTGGTATTATGATGCATACTCTTCTGGATCAGGCAAGACAGAGATGTACAGCTACTGGCTTCTCCACCCCAATGAACAGCAGGAATCCTTGAAGTCAGGCCAACAGAGTGCCAAAGCCGTTTTGCAAGAATAATAACAGCACAAAATAATATGTAACATACCTAACCAGAAGAAAGCTCTAGTGGGTGTATGGCTTGAAGATTTAAGGTGTCCTCAGAGATGTTGCTGAGCTCAGAAGAGCTGTGCTTCACTCTTTGTTCTCTCTGGAGAAGGAGTCAAGTCATCTGAGATCAAGCATTTTGGGGTGAAATCCTGAAAGCCATGGAATATCATTATGTAAACTACTGTATTTGGACTAGATGGCTTTAAAATTCCCTTCTGACCCAAACCGTTCTATGATTCTATGATATTTGTGCAATGAATCTTACACGTTTCCCCACTAAGTGTCTGATAAACCAGTTTCCTCTTCCTCACCTGACTGGGATAGTCTCACAAACTCAGAGTTATGCTTTTCCACAATAACTTTTCACCCCCCACAGGTTATTTTATTTTAGAATAATGTTTCTGAGTATCATTTCTCTTTGAAAGAGGGGCTTATCTCCAACATCTAGATTGGCAAAAGAATTTAAAGAATCATGTATTTCTTGTCAAGCTCGATTTTCATTTCTTTTAAATATATTCTTCTTGTTCCTCTGTTCTTCCACATATTCTAATGCATAAATAACATCCTATTGTAATTCTTTTTATCTGGCTCTTCTGTTTACCTCCTGATGCATGTGGAAATCTTAGAAGAAGCCTATGGAGTAGAATATGGTTTTATCTCTATACCATGTTTAGTAGAATAAACAGTGGGAGTTGGGAAGAGATCAGCAACAAATAGAAGCTTTAAAAGAGAAGGGGATTCAAACATGTCACTTAAATGGAGCTTTTACTCTCCAGTATTTTAATGACGAGGCCTTTTAGGTGCATTATTTTAATTTATCAGGAGCAAATGGATTAAAAGCTGGTCAGATAATTCCTCCAAGAAGATTAACACCTCCAAGCAAATAACATCATAGTGTTTGCAAAATCATTAGGGGTTTTGGAGACGGTTGATCCTTCTCCAGGTCAAATAATTTAGGATCGTTGTGGGCAAAGTCTTAAACACAATTTGAAAGAGAACTTACACTAAGGATTGTGAATGACAAAGGAACAGGTTGTGAGAAGAGAAAGATGTCATGACTGTGATAAGGAGTGATGGTTTCTTGTGTATCCTGCTTGTGTAAGGAGATGTGACTGGGGGCAGAATGTTTGCATAGAATGTTTTGCAAGATTTGTTGCTAATAGAAGCTCTTGGGATGAAAAGCCTCTTTTTAGCCTTTCTCTGTTATGTTGCAATGGTTTGTTCCTTATATATATACCAGGTAGTGCTGGTATTTTAACTTCTTTGTGCCTACAGAGTGTCTGAGACTTTAAGTTATGAAAAAATCTGGAAGCAAATGTGTACCAAAGTGTTTCCTCAGTAACAGTGCTTATCCAGACTGCAGACAGCCAAAAAAACCCCACAAAGCCAAACCACCAACCCCCCAAAATCTCCCCCTACCAAGCAGAAACCAAACAACCTAGTTTCATTCAACCACCTATCTAAAAAAAGATCAAGACCTTTAAAATGACATTTTAAGTCTGAGGTGAGCTGAGTTGCTTCCTGGATGTATCCATCTCACTCCATTTTCTCTAGTGGCAGCCTAAAGGTAGGAAAATACTGATTTGAGTTCTTCAGTGTGTACAGTTCAGTCGGACGAGTTCAGACTTTTGTGTGTCTCAGAGGCGGAAGAAATGTTCAGAATCATTTCAGAAATGTTTTGTCTTCCAGAAATAGCCAGGGACCAGCACTAGTCCCACCAGTTTGCAGCTCTGCAATTCAGAGGGTGCGTGGCCAGCCGATGACTACTGCAGTATTTCTGTAGTGTGTGCAGCGTGGCAGAAGACTCTATTACAAAGGCACGCACCCATTTTTTTCTTCTCTTTCTTCTCACCTCTTTCATCTCATCTGCTTATTCATTTTTTCCTTTTCCTCAGTGTACCTGCTCTGAAGCTTTCTCTAGAAACCGGGCAGCAATCACTGCCTGGTCAGCTGTGGATCCCAGTTAGAAGTGCTCACTTTTCCCCACACTAGCACCCAGGATGAGAATACAAGGTGTCAGAGAGACCTCAGATTGTTGAGATAGAGCAAAGGGTATTCGATCGCTGAAAATTACTCCCGAGATGCCCTTGGCATACTTGTGTCCATGGTCTGCTGGCACATAGCACCAGTCATCTCTAAATGTATGTATAGCAGCAATAGGAAAAACAGCCGTGGAAATAAATTCAAATGTGACTCATGCAGTGCCACTAAAAGGCTGATTGCTCTGTCCTGTATGATATCCATTTGTTCTTTCTTTGCTGTTTTACATCATTTGAAATAAAAGTAATTTAGACTTTGCAATATGTGTGTTCTCCTAGGTAACCTGTGATAGTGAAAAACACATCAAATCACACCAAAGCTATCACGCTACGTTACAGAGTTTTCAGAGATATATAATTTGCAAAACCAGTAATGGAAAATTTAAAACCTTCCTATAAAAATGCACAGCAAACTGTTTTAATAATTTGGGTTTGTTTTATTATTTTTTTAAAGAACGGTTCAGCTACATCCGTTTGAATTTAGGATTTGGGTTTTTAACATCACAAAAAATGTGCATATTGCGTAACTGAGAGAGCTGATCAAGCATTCAGGGGTTTTAGGATTACAAAATGGAATAGATTGCATTTAATGCTAAAGAAGAGGACTTTCTGTGGGATGTACCATTAGATGCATTTCCTTTTCTGTAGAAAAAGCAAAGGGAGAAAATAAAAAATAAATTCAGAAACATTAACAAGTAAAGACAAGGCATCTGGAAAAAATGCTGGCGACTAACAGTGGTATGTATGATTTTATAGAGGTTACCGGCTGGAAAGCACAGTTTCTGTGAGCTGGAAGAAGAAATTTGAGCTAAGATCCCTGAAAATTAAATACCATGGCCATGTAAATCTGAAGTAGAATGAGAGGCAGACTAAGCTGCAATAGTTTCCTTGAGCCCTTTCTTACTGTTGCATGGCTTAATAGCCTCCAGAATGTTATTCAGGATATATCCACATGAGAGCAAAGGAAATAATAGTCAATGGGAAAAGTGGCAAGATAAAATGCATAAGACAGAAAATTGCTCTAAAATGTTCCTCAGAAAATGATTTTTAATATCAGAAGACATTTTCAATCTATATTTTAATTCGTTTTTCTTCTATATCTCAGGCAATTGGGATGAGGGTTTTAAGGCTTCCACATCTGTTTTAAAAATCATCCAAATATTGTTTGGAGGAAAATTCTCTCAGGTGCAGAGGGTCATCACAAGGTCTTTCTATCCTTCATGCCAACATCCGCCCGTCATGTGTTTTAAGTGGTGCAGGAAAAGACAGGTGGGAAGAAGAATTTCATCGAGGAAAACGATAGCAAAGCATCTGCTCAGGCTTTGAAATGCATTACAACATATTGCATCCTTGTTTCTCAATGTACTTGGTCTGCATATTGTTCCAAAGTAATTATTGCTGTTGTAGTAGGTGACATCAGTGATGCTTTGCCAAATAATACCATGCTCTACAGCAGCTGAGAGCTTCACCTGTAACACTTTAGAATTCCTATCCATACGTAGTTATGATTTTTTTTTCTAACGTGTTCCTAATGAGATCACACACAATGGCAACATTAATTAATCTTGAAATTAAGGGACAAGCAGTGGTTCCATATATCAGTATTTTGTGGGACAAGAGACATCAGGTATAATTAAAAGAAGGGACAGGGGACAGGTGGGAACTTTAATTATTGATGAAATCCTCTCTAAAAAGAAATTCCATTATAAGCTCTTTAGCAACACTATCTTACTCTATTACTGCGACTCAGGTTTTTGTCACATACCCACCCATAAGCAGATGGGTCCTGCATTTAGATAGAGGAAGGTGTTGGCACACAGCCAGCAGATTAAAATGCCTCAGGGTGAATCAGTTGTCAGCATGGGACCAAATCCAGGGGATCGTTTACTGCCCTGGACAAAACAGCATCTCTCCTTCGGTGTTATGTAGGTGGGAGATACTCTGCAAAACAACATCAGCATTTCTGATGGGCTATCCCCAGGCAAGGGCACTGTCTCCCAGGCTATCAGCAGCCCAAAGCAGAGTGCAGATTTGCAAATTTGTACCATTATTTTGGTGGATGCTCCTCTTTTTAGGTTTGTGTTACTTTTTCAGGCACCTGCATTTTCTGTTTGAAGAAAGGAACTGCTTCTTGAGACTCAGTGCTTCCAATTCCCCCTCTTTTCAAGGGAATCTGGGAAGGATAATCTCATACTCTGTAATAGAATTCCAGCAGTATGTACTTAGACACCCAGCAAAAGGAGTTGTTTCAGATCTACTCCAAAACTGACCAGCACTAGTGAAAACTGAGGGGCTGGAGGAGCAGGTTAGCCCATTCCCAAGCCACACTTCACTCTTGGTAAAGCTCTTGAAGCTTCTTTTGTAGGCTATCAATCCAATTTACCATCTCTGCACTCAGAAACTCTTAGAGCTCACAGAATGTCACTGGATTTTCAATTAAGTGCACAAAATAAAGTTGCAAAGTTGTAATTTCTGTTTCTGTATTTAAATTTCCTTCAGTTTATTCATGTCATTGCAATTCACGTGTTGTCTGGAAAACCAGCAAAGGGCCCCCTTGCTGTTTGAAATCTCCAAGGACATCCCTTACAAGAGGCTGTCTGTGGAATGATAGGCAGCATGCACTGAATGCCATGTCAGAAAGCAGAGACAGACCCGTAAAGGCCATAATTAATGTTCATTGCAATTAGTGGAAATGTTATGTATATTCCAAACAAAAAGATATGAGAATCTCCAGTATAATATTCATGCATAAGAAATTAGACTGTAAAAACTAGGCAAGTCTCAAGCATATGGCTTTCCAGATGATTTCTTTTTCTTTTTTTTTTTTTTTTTTTCTTTCATTCTTTCCTTTTTTCCTTCAAATTGCAGAATTCGTGGCTGGGTGATAGCTAGCATTTGCAACTAGCATGTGATACAAATAAGAATTGAGAATGTAGTTAAGCTGGGAAAGAAACACTGATCTGAGATCTGAAAAGTGACCAGAAAAACAATGAACACAATGTAATGATAAATGAAATGCATTGAGTTGGAGGAATTCTCATGAGGCACAAGCAGAATTGATGGTCAGTGGAAGATATTTATAATTTTTGTTAAGTCATTAGTAGTCAGGGCTATTAGTGAAATTCAAAGACTGGAAGAAGTTTGAACACCTCAGAGGCCAAGGAGAAAGAGATGAAAAGGACCATGTTCCGTAACTCTACGAAAAAATAAAAAAAACCCCAACCAACCAACCAAAACAAACAAACAAAACAAAAAAAAAAAAAGAGAAAAAAAAAGAGAAAAAATAATTCTGACATCATGTATAATAATATTTGGCAGACGTAATGCAAGGATGTTCATTTGATGAAGGAGACAAACCCAGGAAGTAATAATGGTGCAAAAAACACGTGGGATTAACTGGACAGCAAAGTATTCATCAATTTGCAGTGTGTAACAGCTGCCAGAGAAAGGGCAGCACAATTTTAGGCTACACTCACAAAGACATCATATGGTGGAGGAGGCAAGTAACAGGATCTCTACAGCTCCTCTGTCATCCCAGTCCACTATTGCATGGTGGGTCTTGTCTTTTTTCTTTTTTTCTTTTTGGCTGTGCCTTATCAAAAAAATATAGTGAGAGTCTGGAAAGAGTTTTAAAGAAACAGAAAGGGTGAGTTGGCTGGAGGGATGGAAAGCCTTGGGAAGAAAAGCTGGTTGAAAGAGATGCCATCATCCTGATCTGCTTAGTTTCAAATAAAAAATTGAAGTAGCATAAAGTACTTTTACTCTTGCCCTTGACTCCCCTGGCCAATCAGGTTCTTTTTATTTTGAAATTTTTTCAGTTATGTTTTTGTAGAGTAAGAACACAAAGCAAAAGGACATACAGGAGAAAGTGGTTTGTATTAACCTGACTGTGTCTCTTAGTACATATAGCTTAGTTAAACTGTAAATAAAAATGAAGATGAGGCTACAAATATTTGATCCTTAACAACAAAACTTTATACCAATTTATTTAACTGCAAGGGACTATAATTAAGAGTAATGAAGTGAAATCGAGAGAAGGAAATTACTTTTGAAAACCAGAACCCCATTGTCACAGCACAAGTCATTTCAATTAACAAAAAAAAAGAGCTCCACTCTCAGAATCCGATAAAATTAAAGAAATTTTACCAAATGTACAATAGTTCTGTAGTGTCAGTGAAGTTATTAGGTCTTAAAACATCTCTGGTTTTGTCAACGATGATGTAATCTTGGCTGCTGAGGATCATTTTTCAACTTTTAGAGTGGATCTTCTTGGAGATCAGACGTCTTGCCCTACCTCTCACTCGCCCACACCTACATATTGAACACACATTTAACATTCACAGCAAAGAAAAGTTTTCCAGGCAACATCAACCATGTAAACATACGTTATCCATTAGTGGTACTGAGACAGATCCATTTCAATCCCTGTTACGTTTGGGATAGGTAGATATCTATCTTTTTTTTTTTTTCCCCTAAGCATGAGTTAGAATTTAAAGCCCTCTAGTTTATGAAAGTATAAACACCAAAGAAATAAGCTGTCAGTGGTACTTAGTAGTGTTCTCTTAACAAACTAAATCTTTTTTCTGTACTTTTGCTTTATTTTATTTGCCAAAAAGATCACCGAGATTGAACAGTGGCTGGTAACTGTGGTTTGCAGGTGTCTACAACACTTCAGAAAGGCTTTAGGACCTCTTCTAACAAGTCAGAACAGTTCTCTAACCTGGAAATGTATTCATTCTCATGGAGGAATTACAGTATGTATTATGGGATGAGCAGAGGCAGGTCCACATGATGAAGGAGCTGCTCTTTTGGGGAAGAGCATGGCTGGAACTGATGCCATCAGTCACCGGTGTCGTAGTATTATGGCAATAGTGTCCCATGTCGGTCCTCAAACCCCCAGTAAGACCTCAAAGACGTGCATAACCATTCATGCTCTTTCAGAATCTTCCTGCCCCATTGCCCCATTACCCACCTGTTTAACCAATACGTTTCAGGAGTCCCTCCCTTCCTGTCTCTGGGTTTTGTTCTCTACTGAAGGTCTCAGTGCTGAACAAACGTATAAGGCAGCTGGCCAAACTGGATGGTAGGAAAAGCTGCAGCTCTAGCAATTCTTTCAGTTATGTAAATAAACTTGGGGTAACTTCAGTGAAGAACAATAATTTGTTGTAGTAAATATTTAGATTTTACATGTGTTTGTTTCTCAGATTATGTATTTTTATGTATTTTTTTAAGATGGAAGGTGGCTGTTGCTAAGAAAAAGATAGGGAAAAAATAGAAAAGGATATTTAAATATTCCCTTTGCAAACAGATCTAAAAATTCTCATTAAAATTACATTTCTCCCTAAAGAGTTATTGTTTCAGATTTAGAAAATCAGTCTTTAAAACTAGAAAAAAGGTGGCTTATTTCTACTTCAGAAGTAAATCTCATTGCATCCTCTGCTAATCGATGCCTTCTGATACCTCTACAGCATAGGAGGTAACATTATGAAGATATTATTTACTCTCTGTCTTCATATACACAGTACAAACATACTGCATAAGGCACCATATGCATGCAATAGTTTGTGTATATGTATATGAATACATATATATAAAAAATACAGACACATTATCTGACTTTTTCTTTATGCTATCTCATGTCTACGGCAGACCTTCCGTCAATAATCTTTAATCTGCCTTGACCATTTCTTTAATATTGAGATATTAAATATTCCTACATTGTTTAAATCATCAACATGATTTTTCTAGCAAACTCTCTACTAGTCTTAGGGAGCATTTCTTGTGAGCTGCACGTTTTGAACAATTCAGGTGAAAGGAGTTGGCAGCCTGGTGTCAAGAATAAACTTTAAAAGAGCTCTCTAAAAGTAATGCTTGGAAGGTATTCGTTTGACCTTCAGTGACAGAGCTTATGCCTTGCAAATTGATTAATACAGATACAATATCAAATCATTTTTCATACAATTTTTTAATGTTTGCTAAATGCTGGAGCAGTATGTAAACAGAGTATTTGGCATTTTTATTAGGCTGCGGAACTCAGTCATTTCCTTTGCAACAACATCTCATAAACTATTTTGACAGTCTAATAAACTATAAAAAGCTGTGGTAAAAACTGGCTCTGAATGTTATAACCGTACAAAATGGAAAGAGCAAGAGAAAACATCTATCACTGAGATTATTATCACTGTTGCCATGGCAACCCGGTTGCAATGGCAATATCTCCATGGTTCTGCTGTTTGTTATCATCTTTCTTGATTTTACATCATTGAAATTGTAGTAATTACACTCTGCCTGATGAAAAATGCATGCTGTCATGGCAACTAAGTCAAATATTCTTAATCATTTCACCTCTTCAATCTAAAATGTAATTGTTTGTCAGTAAAATAGGTTATACGGAAGGCTATGGACTTATGATTGCCTTAAGTGTTTTGCAAAAATTGTGCTTTTAGGCTCAAGACCCTAAGCTAAACTAATAGTCTCCAATGGTAAACAATGACTCATTAGAGAAAGTAATCAGTTCTTATTAATTGTAGAGTAACTGCTCTAATGTGATGGAATAATGAAATATAAAACATATTACTTGAAATCAAATGTACCAGAGAACACTGGCAATATTGCTGGAATCTTGAGGTAAATTGTATGTGATTCAGATTCTGTATTCATTTCATTCGTGCCCGCTTGCCACTTACATCTCAAGAGTATCCACCTAGAACTTAAAATACTTTTTTTGATATATTCATTGACTGCTCCCTCACCTCCACATATACATTTTTTGTGGTTTAAAACACTGAAGAAAATCTAGGGGAAAATAGTAATAAACACATCAAAATTTTGAGCATTGCATTAAAATTCAAATCTCTGGCTTTTCCCTCTGGTGACACACTGTGCATCTTTTCAAACTGACTGAAACCCAGATTTTCAAAGGGATCTCTGTCCAGCCTGATAATTGGGCCAGTCATGTTGGGAACATTATTTTACAAGGTACTGAGTGCAGGTACAAATTATCAAATTCTTAAGTCTCTCTTCCCACATCACACGTTTTGTCTCCCAGAAAGCCGCTTGCACTTCAGTCTATCATTTAAGCTGCGGTTAATTGTTACTTCAGTAAGTTACCCTGATTAATTACAGGGTCAGACTTGTTGAGGACTTTTTTTTTTTTAATTAGACCTGGTTGCCTGTTCTTGAGTATGTCTGATAAACTTGTTCTCATCACTTCGCAATGAAGTGAACTGTACTGATACTTGCTCATCACCTGGGTTTGTGTACGCTCTCCGCTTTGTGGTTTTTCAAGTCTTTTACTCCTGTTCATGCACGAACAGATGGTTCTAGTTAAGTTGAGGCACAGCGTCGAAGTTTCTGCTTCAAGCACAATTGCTTGTCCTATTGATATTTTGTATACATTGAGATTTTTTGCCATCTGGGGAACATGGAAGAACATTTCCTCAACACTCCCAGTCAATTAGGGATTTGTTTTGTTTTGTTTTGTGCTGGGAATAATAGTCTGCACCCAGGTGCCCAGCCCTGAATTATTTCTACTTCAGTAAGTTCTTCATTTCAATACTTCACAAATATTAATGAACTCTTCAGAACACTGCTGTGAGAGAAGAAAGTATTGCTGATAGGTAACCGAGACACAGGGAAATAAGGAGCCTTATTCACGGCCACACAAGAGGTTATGAGGCACCCTGCAATCAAACCCAGATTTTCACTGAGGTCTTACCTAAAAGATCATCCTTGTTTGAAGGCGAAATCGTGAACTGTTCACCCAAACAACGTTCTCATTGGAATGACTGGGACATGTGAATCCTCTTGCTCTGTGTGGAATTAAGGTTTAGGGAAACTGTGTTAAAATGACATGCCCACTGGGAATATGCTGAGCCACTGGCAATTGTTCCCCAGTAGGGAACATGATTTCTCCCACAAAATTATTCAAGTTGAGCCACAACTCAAGCTGGGGAGAAAATTTGTCCTTTTGTGAGAAACATCCTGCTACTTTTAATTTAGCTGCTCCTTTCTCCAGAAGAAATTAAAAGCTACATATGTCCAATTTCCCCAAGAGGGAATCATGCTGTCAAGCCCCATTACTGTAGGGGAAAGGAACCAAATAAAAAAAAACCCAAGCCAAAACAATGGAAAACTAACCACAAAACAAAAGAGAAATTTACCCACTGTACAAATGATTGCAGCCCTTTGAAATTGTCCACCAAATGCAAATATTGGGCTTTGAAGTGCAAAACCCACAGGCTACTCAGCCTGGGAAACAGTAAAAATAAGTCAGATCCCAAAGAGCTAAAATACGGCTCAGCATTGACCCTGTACCAAATTTCTGCCTCTGTTGAACTTCCCATCTTATGAGTCACTGAGACAAAGTAATAGGGAAAAATGCATAATGGTCTTCAAGTGAAATATCCTTTATTTCTAGTGACTGTCCTCACCTTTCCATCCCAGACTTGGATACAGTTCTCTCACTCATCCTGTATTAATTTCTACATCAATTTTCTTGGTGGAACCCAACAGTAAGGTCCATTAAGTTACAGATATTGTTCTTTTATTTTTAGGAACCCTAGGGCCTTCCCATTTCTTAATGTCATCTGGGGTTTTCAAATGCTTCCAGATAGGCATCTTTCCGTTGACTTTAATGGGCTTTGCATCAGGCCATAAAACCCTACCTCTGTTTGAAACATTCTCTATCTACACGCTCATTCAGGGTGCTACTGCCTGCACCTTAGATGCCAACAACTCCACCTGGTGTCCTTTGGTCCCTTTTGACCGCTTATCTCAGTAGCTGTGCCTTCAGGTGGAGCCTCCATTGAGATTACCACTGTTTGAACCTGCCACATCTTTCATTAGTGACAACCAGCATGAAGCTTCTCCACCAGTGCCACAGCCTGGCTGAGGTCTCCTGCTCTTCACAGCGGCTGCTGGTCATCTGCAAACCCAACAGCTCTCTTTCCTCTCTCCTTGCCTCTGACTTGAGATCAGTTTTGGCCTCGCAGGCTGGAAACCCCAGCATAAGGAATGCAAACATTATGATTTAATTTATGAATTAACAATAGCCTGAGAAACAAAACAGCTGAAGAGGAGGAAGTATCTTCAGCCTTTTCTCTGCTTTGTGTGAGTCACTGATGGTGTGGGAAACCTACTGCTAAATAATGCAGCAAATTCCAGGTGAATGTGCCATCACTGCCAGCAGAAATTTAGCCAGAAAGAATAAAATTAATTAATTGATTACTTAATACTTCATATATCTGCCTTCTTCTTGCCTTCTCCACTATCATTTATAATTTGTCCTAAGCAACTTGTCATGACTGTTTACACACACACAAAAACCCATGCTGTGCTGTCTTTGCAGAAGAACTAAAGGCTCATTTTAAGTTTGACCTGGGCTGGATGCAGGACCAAGACAGAGGGTTAGCAGGAGTTCTCTTGCTGTGCCATAGCCCCTATATTACTAGCAGAAAATGGGGTTTTGTTTGATTACAAGAGAGGGGTTTGTATAGTGACAACAGAAAGGTCATTTTTTTCCCATCAAGTGTGACAAAAAGGTATTTGTGACATTTTGGCTTGTTAAGAATTTCTCTATGGTTTTCTGATTGGAAAATACCTGTGAAGTTTAATGTACACAATACAAACAAAAAAAAATTAATATTGATAATATCGAGAAGCTATAGAGTTCCAGATAAGCTCATTTGGTAGGTGACTTTGCTAGCTCTCTGTTAGGATTACTCTTGTAAGTATTCAGGTATACTTACCGTGCTCTAAGTAGCATCTTCAGAGTAAATCTGTTAAGCAATTACATTTGTTACTGGCTTTTCTGAAGACAAGAGGCAAAGAGGTAATCTTTTTTTTCTGCGTTGAAAATTATTGTTCTAAAGCAGATGTACCCTGGCTTCTCATTTCCCATCCCACCTTTTAGTGAATGCATACATCATTTGAATAAAAAATAAATAAATAAATTGGAAGATACTTTCAGAATATGAAAAGATTCTTTCAGAATATGCTTTGTGATTTTTTGAGATATTTTTGATCAACAGAGCAATGTAACTGCTCAACCTAAGATAAGTAAATATGTGCTGAATGAGGGTATAGAGCATGAAGCAAAAGTAGAAAAGAAGAAACTGAATATGTCTCTGTATTTCTGGTATTTATGGAATCAGACAGATTCAGTAAAGCAATCTCCTGCTTTGTATTGATAGATGAATTTTTTGCTGCCCCTACTTTTCTCCTGCAATTTCTCCAAATATTATTTCTGCTGTTGCTTTCATTCTTACTGATTCTTTGCTGGTTTATTCATATTTATACTCAGACACTATAAAACAAATGCAGAAGTGGCTAGATTCTTTGCCACAGAATGTCTTTGTGGTTACTAAGGAATTGCACAACCCTCTGACAATAATTGTCCATTAAGAAAAAATATTATACTACCAAAAGCTTATTTTAGAACTGGAAAATGTCCAGATTATAGACAGTCTGTTTAAGAAGAGAGCACAAAAAAACCCACCCCAATTATTTGTGATCCTAAAACCCAATATTAAATATTTCCCCAGATCCTTAAGGCAGAAATACTATTAATGTGTAGAATTATGGGAAAGACCTGGCACGTCACCTTCATCTCAGCAGATCTTTCATTTCATAATGAAACCTGAGATGTGAATTTCTGTTTGTTCTGTCAAAACTTTCTCATAGTGGCCTTAAGTCTGGGTCTAAAAATTCTTTTAATAGAAGGGCACTCTGCAGTGTGAATCAACAACATAAACTTAGTGAAAGTTTATGGAGACACCCAGCCATCCTTGCTGCAGACAAGTATTATCTTATTTAAACATCTTCAAAATCAGCCCAGTGGGTTGGGATAACAACCGATGTTTCAACAAAGCGGTGCCAAATTTGTTGTGTTTGGATCAGTTTTGGAAAAAAGGATCCAGTCAGTGATGTGGATTTTGCAGTGGAAGGTGTCAGTAGAGTCTGCTGAGCGACTTCATATGGCAGCTCACAGGTAGAACTTGACATGAACATTTGATTGCAAAATCAATTGCAATGCTTATTAACTCTCCGCTGATCCTTTCATAAGAAACTCCAGGACTACTTGGACTGATCCCATTGTATAATATTTGGAAATTGATAAAAAATCTGAGAGGTTCAAATTATTAAGGGGGGGGGGGGGGCATATTTTTGGTGTCAAGCAGCAAGACTATTATTATTATGGGATTTCTTTTGGTGTGACTGGAAACTTTCAATGAAGAAGGCTACACTGAGAATTCAGGCTATTGCAGCATTATCCTCCTAAGTGCTTGAATTGGTTGGATATGCTGCCTATCTCTTCTTTCTGGCATTTTAGAAACCAGATAAAGCAACCTAGTTAATTAACGATAACGGTGGTCCTTCGGGAATTGGAAAATTGGAATGATTAGGTAGGGACAGGTGCTGGGTTTTTATGAGATTGGTTCAAAGGTAAATTGCATTTTCTTGTCCTATCTAAAGAGTTCTCATAAAAATGTTTTATTTGAAAAATTAAGGACCAAGATAATAAAAAATGAAGGGACAAGATAATAAAAAACCAGGCTCTGAACTGAGTTTCTAAATCTGATGTTTTGCATTATTTTCCCTGACAAGTTGTTTGCCTTTTCCTTTGGATCTTTCGAGGTCTGTGAGGCTTCCTTTAATGAACCAGAATTTAGCAATGGACTTAGCAAATTAAAATTAATATATGGACAGGTAACATACCCTTTTCAAGATTTAGACTTCTCAAAGGTAATAATAAGACACTGGCAGCGGATAGTTTTAAATTACTTTTTCTTTCTAATTGGCAATTAGGTCTAATTAACTTTTAGTTAATATTCAATGATTTCCTTTAACAAATGGAACCCTGATGAGATCACATCTGTTAAGACCACTTGATTTGTGTCTCCATTTTCTGCATATTTCTATAGTTTAAAATGAATTCCTCTTCAGACTGTAAGTAGATCATGTATCAGCTGGAATGAAAGTCTGCATTTATCTAAAGTTACCATGAGCCCAGAAAACTGAAACAGTAATTTGAAAAATAACATTGGTATGTAATCCTCAGGGCTTGGGGTGGAAAACTTGTAGAGATCAAGCTGGAAGTTTGAATATATTGGGGTTTTCTTTGATATGAGCTGGATTCTTTTTGTGAAATGATTTATAATATTGCTGTGATTCTTAGAACCAATGGATAGAAATTTAAAAGGTCATGTCCTCAATTATTAGCTGCAGGGGAAAAAAAAAAAGACCACTGGATAAGTACTCATTCAAAATAAGCTGAGGATTCTGTCTCAGTGTATATATAGTAAATATATTTCGCTGATGGATCTTAGAAATTAGTGTTAAGATTTACTTGAGTCTCCCAGGATGAGGAACTGGAGATAACAGATTATGTTATATTAATGAGACATGAACAAGCACATAAGTATACTTAAGTCTTTTAGGAACTCAGCTGCAAAATTTTATCCTTACATGGACAGTCCAGCTAACAAAAATAGAGCTGTTTGCACGAGCACAGAACCGTTGCCTAAGGTTTGCAGGACAGTCATTAGGCACATTTTGTTCCCTTAGCTTTCCAGGCACTGATTTCATTCAATATCTATTTTTGTTTATTGCTTTTTTATTTTCTCACATTGCAATAATATGTGTCATGCCCGGATTTTTTTTTGCTACTCACCCTATGTTTTTCCTTCTGTTTCTGTCTCACTTTGAGTGTGTTTTGTGCAATCTCTCAGTAAAATAACATGCAAGTAAATCCTCAGAGACTGTGTCTATTTTAATCCTACTGATTAGGAAGACATTTCTAAGTTGTTTTTTCATCACTTCAGTATTTAATAAATATACAGGTATTGCTCTTCTTATGTGGATTAAGGGACATTTTGGGCAGCATTGTAATACCTTTTTATTTAGGGAAAATTCATACCCTACAGACCACAAAATTAAAGTTTGGTTATGACTAGATTTTTTATAGTTGAACATCACATTCTATTTCCTTCACAGAAAACAAAAATTTAAGACTATGCTTGAAGAACTGAAGCAAAACAAAAATGTCAGTGCACAACATTTTTATTGTTAAAATGTGGTGCTAAAGTTCACGTAACAAGCAAAATTTACAGCGGTACAAAGCTACATGGAGTCACTGGATGGAAATAGCAGAAGTCATTATTCTTTGTATAAACACCATATGTCATAAAAGTTTGTTTTGGCTTAAATATAGGGTCGCTGTGTATCAAACCTTTGCCACTTCATTTTTGCAATTCACTATTTTATTTTTTTTCCCCTGCCTTTTCAATTGAGTTCTAGTTGTTTGCATGCAAAAAATACGGACTTTCCTGACGATGTTACTAACTCACAATGTGCTACTAACTCCTGCCATATTTCTCTACCTAATTCGAATCCCAGATTTCACCTTTCCCTTGGATATGGTAGGCCTGGCTCAGTTCTCCTTTGCCATGGTTCATGCTGATGTGAGTATACTGACATTGTGGAATTACTTCCAACCTTTATCAGTGTCAGTGAAATGGGAATGATGGCTGCTCAGTCTGCTGCCAAACTCTTCTGTAATGTCATCTCATTTATTTCCAGAAGTCAAGTAAGACTTGGTTAAGTGGAAGCCTTCCAAAAACAACCCCACAAGTGCTTAGGAAAAGAGTAACTGTATGATATTCTGTGGGATGTTTTTATATTAAAAAAAAAAAAAAAAAAGCCAAAGCTTTAATTCCTGGTTTTAATATTTAAGAACACTGCACAGTTTCTATATTTCAATTCTTAAAAGCAAGATCCTAGCATCTTAGGAAAATGTAGAATACGTTAGTCCTTCTCATGAAAGTAGGCTTGTTAATTAGCTCTAATGCTTTGCCTAGAACGGGCTTTTGTTAATTATATATGCCTAGGTTAAATATTAATGGTTAGCATTATAAAGAGCTTTGCATTTTTTTTTAAGTACTCAGCAAACATAAACTAATTATATGTCACAATATCCTGTCTAATTAGATAACTGTGTAATTTCCCCACAAGTAACATTATTTTTCACTTCCTGTCACTGAACTATTGTGTAATACTGCTTTACATTGCTAAATGGTTTCTTTCCACTCCATGAATGATTGAAGTAGAAAGAAAATAAAAATACATGAAAGCTGCCTGGGAAATTTCATTTTCTCATTGGAAAATTCTAAGCTTGTAGTTTACTTGAAGAAAAGAGTCAGTTCTTTATTAAAGCTTCTGAATAGAAACATGTACAATGTGGAAATGTTACATATGGCATTTTCAGTAGATTTTTTTTTTTAATGTCTTTTTGCTCCAAAAGTTTATTTTGTGTATACTAAATGAAAAGGAAACACACTTTACCTGCCCCCTTTTGCAGGAACCTTTTGAAAGGACTTTCATAGTCCTGGCTTCTGGCCTAATCTGCTGGGAAACATTTGCAACTTGTGGTATATGTAGCATGAACAGATCTTCTGTGCATCCTTCTGGACAAAATATGTGTTGCCTTTGATCTTAACATTCTTAAAACAGTATGCACTGATATCTGTCTATTTTATTTATTTATTTATTTGTTTGTCTGTTATCCATTCTTACCATTTCTGAAGGCATCTGTTCTGGGATCAGTTTGAAATGGAAAAATGAAATTTATGCCTTGAAAATTCAGGTCATATAATGAAACTGAGAATATCTTATCAGTAGAATACCTTATGTAGTATCTGTCTGAGTCTGGTTTATTGGAAATGGTCAGTTTTGCTCCGGTTGCTCTCCCCTTCCATTTGTCACATGAATGCTGAGATATGTCCTGTGAAAACTGATGTCACTGCCTTTGATGAATGGCAAATTGCTTTGGAAATATGTTACATCAATGCACCAGGAGTGACTGAAACATGGGTTTCAGAAAATTTGTTTCTTTCTTTTATGCAGGATAAGACCTGTCTGTGAAGAGATACCTGTCTGTGATATACCCTGCCACTAAATTGCACCTTGGTATTTACCATATAAGCTTGCAGGAGCTTCTCTGCTTCTCTTTTCTTGGCTCACATGTGTCAGACACAGGGTTTGTTAAGATGCTGATAATGCTTCAAGATTTGCTTTTACTTTTCCTTATTTGAATGGGAAACAACTTGAGTCAGGACCTTTCCTCTTCCCACAGAGCAGCATCCTGGATACTGGGACATGAAAAGCCCTTTATGCACCACAGGTCATTTTTCCCTAGTGCTTGGCAAGGTTATGAAGTTGTCAGTTTTCGTTGTTGCTCACAGTTGTCAGTTTGCCCAAGCAGATCCTTGGCACCAGAAGGTGACATGGCATCTTTCACCGAGGCACTAACAAATAAATATATCTACAATGAACTCTTCTTCTTTAAAAGATTGAGTAAAGGTTAAATTCCTCATCTGTGATTTTTTAGAAGGAGCTATGGGAATGCAGTGCTCAAATCCCACTGAAAATCAAACCTATAAAACTCTTAAGCACTTAAATGTTAGGACTGCCTGTTCCTACAACTTGACAACATAACGACTGTTGTTCAAATTAGAAACTGTGCAAGAGCGAAGCATTGCTCAAAATTAGGCCACTTATTTAGGTACTCAGGGAAGGACTCAACTGCAGTGGAAACTCTGACCCTAAACCTATTTTAATCACGCTACCAAAAAAACTCCTCTAAAATTTACATTTCTGGTAATCTTGGCAATGCAATTAAGTCATCTTTGCCACTCTTTCTGCAAAAAGAACTATTTCGATCCTAGTGTGGATTGTGGTAAACATCGTGTATACGCTGAAAAGAAAAAGGAAAGATCCATCTGTGCTCCTTACAACAGCAGCTTCAGTAGATGCAGAAGCACGATCGTCTGAAGTTTGTGTTGAAGGAAAAAGGTAGAGAAAGAATTTCCAAAACTTGATGTTCTATGGAGGCCTTTCTGGAGTAGCTGTGCTAACTTACCTGTTGTCTCTCTGCCTGTCCAATTCAGATCTATTAGAGGCATTAAGGAATCTGTGTGTCTTTGGAGGACTGCTGAAGTTACAGCTCTTGGGTTACGCAAACCCCACATCCTTTCTCACTCGGCCCCTCTTCCTCTTATGGATTCACTCACCCTGCCTCTAATTCCCTCTAATTCCTCAACTGATAGATTCCCAAGGTTGTGGCAAAGCACAGCTGCAGTACAAACACAGATATTAACATTCCCATGGCTTTAGAAATACGGAATTACAGCTCATGGAATTTAATAGAGTGCCACGCGTTCAATTTCTGTGTCGCTGATGTTATTATACATACGTTAGAAGTCCCATCGGAAAGGTACGGATTACTTCAGTGCCTTTTGTTCATCACTAACTCTTTAGAAACCATATGGAGTGGGATTTTTCAAAAGCCTGTACCCTGGATCTAAATCTGCTTGAGTTCAAACTGGAGAGAGTTTTATCATTACCTTCAGTGGAACCTGAAGTAGGGCAGCACCAGCTGCTGTAGAAGATCCAGTCCTTTATGCTTAGTGGAAGAATGATGTCAGAGGGACTTATTCTAGAGTCAAGCCAGTGAGATCTTTGGATGTGAAAGAAACTAAGAGCTGGCTCTTTTGAAAGAAACGGGACCTGAGCAACAGGACTTCAGAGGATGGCTTTGGCTTCAGCCATGCATCCAGACACGTTGATATAGGCTCCTCAATTCAAAGAATTTCCAGGAGCGTGTGCATCAGCACATTAACCATCCTGCTGCAGGATCCAGTTCTGAAGAACATCGTAAGAATGAGCTTAGTGCCATTCATACTGAGCTCTAATGCCTGTGTTCCAGACAATGTTAGACACTGTGGCTATAAGTAATATTTGAAATGTCAAAAGCAACCTGAAGTGCCAAACGAGTACCTTAAAGCTAAGGTTCTGCTAAAGCATAACGCAAGTCAGGACAGGAAAGTGAACACTTTCAAACCCCCATGGAGTATACAGTGTTTATAATAACAAAGAATTAAAGATGAATCTACAGGACATGAACTGCTTTTGTATCTCAGAAAAGCCTTTGGAGGGTTTTTGGAGGTAATTCAAATTCACATATAGCCTTGATCCCAGAGTGCATCTTGAGTGCAAAGTAGTTCTACACCACCACTGGCCTCTCTTTGCTATTCTAAAGTGCCTTTCCAAAGCAAGGTAATAACGAATTACTTAAAACTGATTAAAGACTTACATCCCATTTCCATATGTGCTGGAGAAATATAAAAAATTTTAATTTAGATAAGCATCAGGCTCTATCATTTTAGCCTGATAGCATTTCACATCACTTGTAAAGCTGAATGACTACAGAAGTGAAGGGCAATAATGAACTGATACTCTGCTTCAAGTGAGATTAAATTTTAAACAAATATCTGTATATAGATGGAGATTTATAGAGGAGTGTAAGGAGAAAAAGCTTGATATGCATTAATACAAGTATACTCTACAAATCTTCAACTTAACCCCAGGGTATCCACCTTATGTACAGTGTATTAGTATTTAATTTTCCCTGAGTATTCCTTTCTTTGTTATTTCAGTCCCCTTCCACAACCTCTTGGGATATATTTTTCACGGTATTTTGTTTTTATCCTAGTATGTAAGTGTGCTTTATTTGTATCCCTCCGTTCTTCCGTTGCTTAGGTTTTGGAGATTTCATTTAAACTTTCCTGAGAAAATGAACCAAGAAGGCCTGGAGACCTGGTGGTGCTGTCTCTGTATGATACCTTCAAGACTCAAAACATGTCAACCCTCTAAAATTAAGCCATATGCTCTCTTCCCCTCAATAACCATATTTAACTTCAGGTTTTGCAGGGCTCCAGTAAACACTTTCTCCACAGCAGAATATTTTGGGGCAAATCTTGTCTGTGGTCTAGCTTCCTGCCCAGCTCACAGGAACAAAGGGTTGCATCAGATCAGGGTTGACAGAGCCTGGAACAGGCTGCCCAGAGAGGTCGTGGAGTCTCCTTCTCTGGAGACTTTCAAAACTCATCTGGATCTGTTCCTGTGCAGCCTGCCCTGGGTGTTTCTGTGCTGGCAGGGGAGTTGGACTCGATGATCTCCAGAGGTCCCTACCATTCTGTGATCCTTGTCTTTCAGGTTTCTAAGTCTGCAGTATTATTTCTGAAGAGAGATGGCACGAATTCCGTGGAGCAGAATGCTAGACTAAGACGTACACGCTGAGCTGGGGCTGGTGGGCTTGCTCTACCAGCCATGCATTTAGCCCTTAACTCATCCTTGGGCCACACGTAGCCAAATGGGCTACCACGGGAAAACATGAAAGTTATTGTAGTTCCATGTAGCCTTTCTGTGAAATAGATGATGGTGAAGGTTTGTACCTGACCCTAAACTATAAATCAATGTTACACTACTAGATTTACCTTGACAACAGAAAGCAAGCAGGCTATCATTATTCCAGCACTGAATATTTTTATTTTCGTAAATTATAAATATTACTTTTTCCTCTCCACCTTCAGTCTTAAGAATGTGGTTTCACATTTCATTTAATGCTAAATGGTTCATTACATAGAGTAGCAACTTAGTTCTCTTATTATGGTGTTATCTTTCACTTTGTCAAAATATGTCTACTTGATAAGAAATCTGACAGAAGTTGCTTATGATGGGATCACTAACAGCCATCAGTTTCTCTCTAGCAAATGAAACTGTAACCATGGAAACGGCCTTTTTTTGCCAGAATGAAAATGAGACAGCACTCTGCTGCAGCCATTAGTAGAATACACAAATGTCCCTCAAGGCAAACATCTAAAGCAAATGGACTGCAAAGTAAGGAGCACTAATTTCTATTTATTTAGGATTTGTAAACCTAGCAGAGCAAGATATTAACAAAGGAACAAACAAAAGGAGGTTAAAAAAAGATGTTTGTATTTTTCTTTCCATTTACAAAACTCATCATTTTAAATAAAAATAGTTCATTCTGGTTTTATAAGCTTAGATAGCACTATAACAATGCACTTAAATAAAGCTACAGTTTGATTGTGCCAGTTCTACACAGAAAATAAGAAAAAAAAAAGAATTTACACGAGAAGAATGGTTGGGCTTTTTCGCTTTTTGGAAATATCTATTTTAGTGCAAAAGTATTAAAAATACTGAGTGTGAGGCTATTTTATTTTTTTGCCACAGTGTTTAATTTTCGAACAACCCCGTTCATCCCGATAAGATACACCAGGGCTGATAATAAGCCTATTCTAAACACTATCAGCAGTCAGCCACAGGCTGTCAAAGACCTTTCAAGTGTCAGACTCTTCTTACTGTCCTCTTTATTCAGTCCTACGCCCCTCTCGCTACAAACTACTTATTGAATGCATTGATTCTTTTGACAGACTCGGATTAGGTGAGGGGTCTTAAACCATCTACAATGTACATCAGCAAGATGTATCTTAACTTGTTTGCCTTCTCCTTTCACATCAAAAATCATAGTTACTGTGGGAGCAGCAATGTCTACCCTCGGTTCTATTTCCAGCTCACTGAATAAACTAAAGATGTGATTTTCCACTAGGATAATTAGTTTGTTAACCAGAACTCTTTAGATATTTAATTCGTAGCTAGCAATGGATTGGAATCATCCTGCCAATTACTTACCAATACCTTGGGGTGCTTCAGATACCCGCGTGCTGGTAAATATGACAAAGTGACTTGCTGTGACAGCCACTTTCAGAGAGCCGTTTCCTATAGCGTGATTAGAAATCCCCACAGTTGCTCTGATACATTTCACACAGGTCAGGGTTAAGACATACTTATAGAAGAAGTTGTCTGCTGCCAGCTTACTGGCTGTGGCTGTGAAAAAAACCAATATAAAAGAACAGGCAATGACAGAGTAGAAATACTAACCTGGGAAGGCTCTAAAGGCAAAGTGTTTGAGCTTTTGTAAACATGCTCCTTGACCATTAACCACAGCACAAATGAACCAACGTGGGTAATTAAAACGGCGTGACAAAGACCACGGCCACATAGGAAAGTTACTCAGTTATCCTACCTGCAAAATGCCCCTGAAATATTCCCTCTCAAATCAAAAGGATATGCTAAAATAAACATTAAAAAAAAGGAGAGGTATCTTGATTTTTGCTTTTGCTTGATATTGTCTTCTAATTGTCCTAAGCATATGTTCAGCCATATGTGGGAGTATATATATCCACTCCCATACACACAGACATGAAGTAACAGTAGTAGATTATCATTGCAGGTAAGTTTGCAAAAAGCATTTTCAGACTCAATTAGATGTCCTCCTGAGTAGATGTACGTTTGGGAAAAAAACCCCAAGCAAATAAACAAATCTTGATATATTGGAAAACCAGGCAGGGGTGAAGGGGGTGACAACAAAAATAGCTTTATTTTCTCTCTTCTACTATAAAACCATAGAACTGCAGCAACGTTTTAAGGTAAGGAACGCATACCCAGGCATAGCAGTAGTTATGTGCAGTGCTTCCACATACTGGTATACATAACAGTTAATTAAAATTGGCAAAGTTTCCAAGTAAATAGGTTTGTTATTGGCTGCTGGAAGCTGACAGCTGGAGTTACAATTCTCTTTAGTCCAGGCATCAGAAAAAGCTTTAGCTGAATAATACTAACCAAGTCTGAAGCTCCATCTCTAGAAGAACAAAAAGGATCAGCTAGCAGTGGAAACGTCTAGTACCAAAATACATTTGATGTGAGAGGACAGAAAATAAATGATGTGTACAGCCACATTCTCACTATTTGCATCAAATTTCAAATTCAGTCACCTTTATTATCACCTAATACGGTATCTTTGTAGTTTAAGGTGCAGACCTTTACTGGTTACCCATAGCTTGTTACTTCCCAACATGATGGTGAATTATACCACTAATTGTATAAAAACAAACAAATATATTCAAATACTTAAACTAAATGTGACAGTGATATTCCATTGTTCAAGTAGTTTGCTCTTCTGTATTATTACCATACATTCAGAGGAGCTTATGTACTGGGTGGTTTGCTTCTCAGCACTCAATTGAGTATTTATATTTGTCCCATAATCCTGAATTGATCCAATCTACTCAAGGCAACTAAGCTAAGACAATACTTCTCCCAGGCTTCTTCAGCCTGGGAGATGAATAAGATGAGAGAGGCTCACATAGAGAATGATTCAGCCACCTAAAAACTAAATGAGTTGGAGGTGCTTATTTTTTCCATTGACTATACAGGGAGCTGACAGCTGAGGTCAGGTAGTTCCTAAAACCGAGTGGACGAGCCTTCTGCAGAAGTAGGATAAGTCACCTCATACCCAGAAAAGAACAGATCAGACATTTGAAGTCAATCGAAAAATGCACAGGCTTGCAGCAGGGTTTGTCACAGCAGCAGCATCACCGCTGATATCGCTACTGTGCCACTCCTCTGTATGAACAAAGGCAAGAAAGAGAAGAAAATGAGAAGAAAAAAATCGAATCAGCTAGCAGGGAGAAGTAGCATTCCTTCTGACTGTACTACATACATTTTTGCCTTTGAATCTGGCTCTGAAATGATGGTAACTGCACCAGTAGAGACTGGTGTGGCTGGAGCTGCAGTAGCATTGACAGAGCTGCCCCTGTGGTACACCCCAGCAGCGACCGCTCACGGTGGGGCAAGGCAGAGAGAGAGCTGCTGGCACAACAAATTCAGTTTTACCTGTCCTTATTAATACTACAGTGAGTTCTGTTCTTTACCAAGTAAGTGGACAAGTTGAAATATATCTTAGAAAAACTGGATTGATTTGTTCTCCAACAGATCATTCCACACTGGACTTCATGGAGCATTTCTGAATCCCACAGTACTGCCGAGCGCCGTGGGTGCAGTGCACCACTACCTCTGGTTATACCGAAAAAAGATCTATCTATGTAGCTAATGGCCTATGGAAACTTCAGTTACTTCAGTCCTGAAGAGCTTGTTGTGTCTATATGGCAAAGCAGAAATGGATTTTCATGCTTATAGGGACAAGTGAATTTAAAATGGACAATCCTGCCTCACACAGAAGTGATGAGAAAAGTTCCAGATACTATGCACCCTTCACATTCAGAAATTATTAGTTTGCATTTTACTGTTTTCACTGGTGCTGATGATGACCTTAGTGATGTTTGTTGCTGGTTATTGTTTGTTTCTTATAATATGTTATGAAAGGATTCTACTTTGTAAAAGTAAGAAAACTCTTTAAAAGAAAGGATATGAGTATGTGTGCATGTTTCAAAGTGCAGAGGAAAATAGGGTGTTTGCCAGTTCGGTTAAGAAAATACTATTTTAAAGATCTAATTACCCCTATTACCACCACAGTTCCTTGGGACCATATTCACACTAACTTTATCTGACTATAGTGTCTTGAGATTCTTATATGAATCACTCCTTACAGAGATCTACCTCTTCCAACCCTCTATAGAAAGACTAGAAGGTTTAACTTCTTATTTTGAAGAACGACATCAGTTCAATGCCTAAAGCTACACAGTTTTAAAAGCAAACCTTGACAAAGGACCACTGATTGTTCTCAAATGCAAATAGCCTATTTCTCCCAGACCAGAGCAAAGTTTTGGTGACGTATGAGTATGCTACTTCTTTGACTTCAAATCTAATTTCAGTTTTTCTATTGGCACACACTACCCTGGCTGAGTGCACAAGGCAAATATCTGCATCATTTGAACCATTAAAGTCAGGAATGGCTGTTGAAATTACTCATTATTTTATTCATTACTCATTTATTCATTACTCATTAGTTTATTCATTAGCAAAGCGTAAGTACTTCAGCGAGTTAAGAGAGTATTCTGACTGATTTGGTTTTTTTCTGTATGCTTAGGGATCGAATGGTAATTTAGGATCTCTGCTGTCTCCTGTATCTGGGAGTATTCTGGGCATCGTGAAAGTGTCTTACACGTTTTCCTTAATGACTGAAAGCACCCCAGTTAGTAAACAAAATATAATTGATAAGCAAGTGGGATCTGCGTAGAGAAGGTTAAAAGGCAGATTGATCACTAAATCTGGTAACTCCTAACTAACTGTTCTTGCACTTGTATTAGAGCAGCGTGTCCCCTGGCATAAAATAAACCTATACAGACAAACCCATTGATACAATTGCTACAGTGAGTATGATTTCAAGTAATTTTTACATAGCAAACTAAAAAAGTAATCTTGTGAAGAATCGTTAGATTATGGGGAATATAATTATAGGGAATATAATTATAGGGAATATAGACGTCTGAAGATCTCTCGGTCTAAAAGATCCCAGGTCTGTACAGTTTGATATCTAATATATTGTTGGGCTCACAGTCAGTGGGTCTGGAGGGATCTGGTCATGATAATCCTTGGTTTGTTTCAAATAAGCATCTGGTCTCCTGTGCTGAGCTTCCTACAGCTGTGCAATAGCTTTTTCCTAGAAACACTGCCAAGAAGGAGCACAGTAACAGGGGTCAACTCCAACCATGAACTTTATGAATTGTTTAGTGGCACATTAAAGGACAGCATCAAGTTCACTTATAAGCTTTGAAATGATCTTATTTCTAGCCTGTGCAGGTGGAAGATTCCCTGTATATTTGATTCACTTGGTCAAGATTTAACCTGTTGTCTCTTGAAGCTCTTCCCTCTGCAAAAGTCTCCGGCTTCTGCTTTTTATACTTTGTAACAGTTTTGCCAGAAAAGAAAAATAGGGGTGAATCTGGAGAGTGTTTAGGATGCAGGAACATTGCTAACACACAAGGCTGCTGCTTAGTTTTTTGACCCCAGGTCAAAAAGTCCGGGAGAGATGCCTTTCTCCAGAGTTCTTTCAGAGTGGAGAACTATCCAGTTCACACCATGACACACCTGGTGCTTCAGCCTCAACTGTAACGAGAGCGAGGCTTCTGGTTTCTTTGGTGTTGACCCTTTCAACACCTTGGAGAATGACAGTGGATCTGCCTAGTTCAGTGACTTGCAGTTACATCTAGCTGAGATTCGTGGGGTCTGCTTTGCCAATTTCTTTGAGCGTGCGCTCAAAAAAAACCCCAAACCAAATAATTAAATCTTGCAGTTCCAGCTTCCACACTTTCAGTGCCACTATCTATCCACCCAACAGATATTAAATTCACCCTTGAATAAGACCTAAATCCAAGGTCCATCTGAATCCTCATGAAAGTATCAGCTTGGTTGCTTCCTGAACAAATTCAGCTGCGCTTCCAGACCGCTCATAAAATACAAAGCTGATCTCTTTTGGGGAATGCGGAACAAATAGACAAGGTGATAGTCAAGATAATATTTGTTATCTAGAAATGATAAAGTAAAAGTCCCCCAGCTTCTCAATTTTTTAAAACTTCATGTTCAGCTTGATTCCTCTGCTTTATCTGGGTTATTGTGCCAAGAAATTTGCATGCTCACAGAGACAGAAGAGAATGACCCATTGATTGCAAACTGACGGGTGCTAGTCCTATTATGACAGCAGTGTAATCCCACTTAGTGTACAAATCATACTCAGCATATCCATGTAGACCATATCCGTGCAATTGCTCCTTTTTTTTCTTGTAACGTAGCTAAGTATTTTTTTTTTCCCTCCTGTTAAACTTTGGCAAAAGGAGGAATGTTGAAAGCATGAGTTGTGTGGGGACCAGTCTACTGCTTCCATCTACTGCTATTGCTGATGTCGCATTGCTTCTCAGATTGGACAACTTTTCTTGGCCAAAGCTGCATTAAAATTTACAAAGCAGTAATGCCAATGGAGAAGCTTAAACACATTGCTCAGGTACATTTAATGGAGCTGAAATGTCTATTCAGCCTATCATAGTAGTCTTACAGGAGTGCTAGAGAACTGTGTAAATGAATTTTTTGATCAAGTGGATAAAGAATAATCAATTGAAAAAAAGAGAATTTAACATTTTTTGGTAGTCCCAAAGAAAAGAGATCTGAGATTTTATTCTCAGAATGACCAAAAGATTAAATATACTGGGAATCATCTTAAAAAGTGATAAATTTTTCTAAATGAAAGGTTGTTTTGAAATGAAAAAAATCAAAATATTCCACTTGAAAATGTCAGAGTGAAGTGTTTTGACTTCTTAAAATATTTTTACTGAGAAATGATAAATTATACATGAATTTGTGAATTGTTTCATCATCTGAAATATGCATTTTAGTTAAAAGAAAGATACAGCTCCCTTCATAGTTTTTTCTCATGCCTCTGGTCTAAGTAAGGAAGATTTTCTTCCCCAGTTTTTGTCCTTTAATACGTTTGACATTTAACATATATAGCTATCATAAATCACAAAGACTTGAACCATACGGTGGTGATGAGTGGATCCGACTTCACTGCAAAGTAATACTTACATTCACAGACAGACACACAAACACACACACACACAGAGGGACAATTTCTACCCCGAGTCACAATAGCTCCGAACTGAATAACCATTCCAAATTAAATTGAGTTACTTCAGAATTAAAATGAGAAAAGGTTTCGTTATTGAGAAAGCTGGGATAAATCATGGCATGACCTATTGGGTGCTCAACAACATCTGCATAATTGCTGCAATGATTATTGCAGTGTCTTCTGTACTGTATGGTATGATATAGCTTCCATGATAGAAATTAAATACTGTCATAATGTTATTTCTGTTTTCAAAGAGTTGTTTGAACAGCTAGGGAGATGAGGTAGCATTCAATTTTAGGTTTTAAGTTAAAATACAATTGAGATCAGTAATTACTAAAAATCATTACTGAGCTTGAACCTGCTATTTCCTCCTATATTTCTTAATTTATCTGATTTATATTTGGGTAAAATCAAATCCTGAGAGGAATAATTGCTGATTAGATCATATCTCTTTTTTTAGTATCTGTGGGGGATTTAATGTAATTGCTGCTAATTTTTGAAATTTGGCCAAGTGGTAGTTAGCATCCTACAGATGAGTCGTAACAAAATACTTTCCTTTGTCTCTGTACAAAATGTAACTACAGAGAATATAAAGTGTTATCTCCTCTTTTGGTTATAAAAGTACTTATTCTTCTAAATCCTTTCCTGTTACACATTTTTTTTCCCCATTCTTTCCTATCAATGATACT
>JANIJG010015698.1:0-97149 GCA_024611175.1 Megaceryle torquata | reverse complement strand
GCGAGAGACGGTTCGCGAGCTTGTCACACGCAGCGGGGTCGGGGGGGTGGGGTGTGGGGGGGGGGGGGGGGGGGGGGGGGGGGGGGGGGGGGGGGGGGCCAGCACACTTTTTGCCTTTGTTTCCCTTCAGCCTGAAGTAAGAAGCTGGTGCTAACAAGTTGCCAGAGAAAGAAGCACCTGCAGCTGTGGAATTTATGAGAGTGGATCTTTGTAATCCAAGAAGCTAAAAGCCACCAAACTGTGCCTATTTATTGTGTCAGGGGAACACGAACCAGATTATATCAGCACTTGCAAGATTAAAACATTTAGCCTCTTTCTACAGAGGTAGCATTTCTGTACTTTGCCATGTCTGAGAGTATCAAGAGATAACATTTGACCACATGATAAAAAAATATTTAACATTGACAGTTACAGAATCAAAAGGAAGGTTTTTACCCCTCTATGAACTTTTTTCACTGAAACCTCTGTTACTTAGATACAGGAAAAAGAATCTTGCTCTAATCTCCTTTTTGCACCTAAAACAGGGCTTTTGCTTAATAATGCAACAGCTTGTATATTAAGGTTAAATCACTGTGAGAAGTTTGATTACACCTGGGTAATAATCTTACAAAGGGACTATGGTAACAGCTTAAGTTGGGATAAATTGTATCTGAAGCTACCACAGATGCAAACAGAAAACAGTAATGCATAGAATTCTGAATCTATTAATAAAGTAAGCAAAAGGTCAGTACCCAGCAGTAGGCTTTTTAGAGAGGTGACCCAGAATGACTTCTGTGCAACCTGGGTTAACCTTCACTTAGTCCCAGTATAGCACAGTGCTTCAATGTAAACTGCATTGCAATCGCACGGAACAGCACGCATTATTTAGGCCTTTTTTCCTCACTTAGCTTTTCTGAACCACCTTGACCTGGCAGTTGTAGAATGACAGGTCATCTCTTAAGAAAATCCCCACAAATAACAGAATATCAGGCTTTATTTTCCTATGTTTCTCCTAAACTGATCTATTCTGGATCAAGAGAGCTAAGTTTAAGTTCCAATATAAGTTTAACTTCAATGCAAATTTAGATTCTTTTTCATATGATCAATAAAAATATTTTACAGGTTTAGATAAGAGAAAGCTGACAAATGAGCCTCTGGCTTTCATTGCTAAAAAAAACCCAAATAACTTCTATCAAGCTCACTCAGCACCCCTCTCACAGTACCTCAAACTCCCTCCCTAGCTCTGCCACACACAGAAAAAGCACTAAAGACACATTTTACAATGCAAAAAGCTTCAGGGTTCTGAGATAGATGCTAATTTACTGCTTATCTAATACATGAAAGCATAAGCCATAGAACTTCAGAACATTAAATTACTCCTTAGATAAAAACTCTGGTTTTCTTTCAGAAGTCTTATTTCAGGAGAACTACCAGTATCCCAGGATCCTCATAAACCATGTAAGCATAGCAGGTGTTTACATCACACGATATCACTTCACAAGTGTGAGCTAATCATTAAATTCTTTTTTTTTTTTCTTAATAAAATCCTATCAAACCACATTATAGCCTTAGAAGACCCTAACATCTGCAAACAGCTGAGAGGTTGGTGGATCTCCCCTAGCTACAACATCAAACCACATACAGAACAAAGGCTTTGGACAAACACTCAAGAAAATACATTTCTTAAGGCAGACAAAACATGCCTCAAAGACTCAGACAGAACTCAGCACAATAGCAAGGAAAGCAGAGCCAATCTGGTCCCTGGATTTTGTGCCCAAGGCTCTGCCTCATCCTTTCTTACCCATTTTGTTTACCTCCTGTAGTTTAGTCACACATGAAGAACTGCTAAACCTAGAACAGTGTTTTGATGAAACTGCTGTACTGACAGAGAAGAGGCTCCACAAAAGCTTTCTGCACCAACGGGAAAGAAATTGGTTTACACAAGCAGACACAGCTTTAATCATTACAAGACTCTAGTTCTCAAAACGAAACAGGAGATGAAAACTTGCTTTTCTCCTAGAAGTGAATGGAATTACTTGCTTTCAATCCTTCCTCAACAAGAAAAGCTCAACTAGAAAAATATTGAAAAAAAAATTTTTGCTAAGTTCCTACTGCGATAAAGAAGAATTAGAGTTAGCTTCTATCAAATTAATTTGATAAACCTCAATGTCTTTGCCTGTGAAGGACGCAATTAGGAGTTTATGTAACTAGAGGATACTTCTCTCGCATTCTCTTAAGTATAAGCAACAACCTCAAAAGTTTCAGATCCTATTTGAGTTATAAGCATCTCCTAATGAATGAGTACCTGAGACCTCCTGTAAAACCTGGCAGAGATCTTGGGGAAGAATTGCTTAATGTGAACTCACTTTTTCTTTCCTATGTCCTGCTCCTTTTTCATAAAAGCCCTATTGGGGTTAGCACCAAAAACTCAGTGTTAGAAAAACTCTTAACTTCTTCCTTCAACAATTTCCAACATGAAAATGACTTCTCTAAATGTGATACTGCATAGTCTGCAGTATCTCTTAAAACTGAAACTAACAAAATCTTATTCAAAAGAAAGGAAAACCAACAGACTATTTCAAAACGTAACTGCACTGAGATCACCAATCATGGCAGTGTGCACATAGCTGGGTCAGCAGGCCAAAGGGGACAGTAAGTTCTGCATCTGCCTTGACACTTCTGCTGACCCAGAGTGACACAGTTTCTCACCCCGCTTTACCTTTGTTTTGGATTTTTGCATGCTGATATTGAAGCAAGGCAGAGTGCACTCATGCACTAGCGATAACCTAGGCAAAGCTATCTCAGCATGTCAGCTCACAAGAAAGTTTTTCAGTTTAAACAGGCCCTTAAAGTCACTGAACTGAAATGCAAGTAAAGTGTTACCCCTAGTGCATTAGGATTTTTTTAAAGCTTTTAGCATCATCAACAACTAATAGAAAACAGTAACTTTATCTTATACAGCTGTACCTTTCTTTACATTACGGATGGGATACTCATTCTGAGATATTCAGTGGTGCTACAGAAAGCAAGGATGAAACAGTATTCTTCCAAAAAGGAAGTCTGGTTCAAAAGAAGCAAGAAACTCCTAAGCTTTGTAAGCAAATCTGGCTGCAGTGAAGATGATATGCTGCGGGGGGGGGCACAGAGATAGGTTAAACAGGGTGCGGTGAGTGACTGAGCAAAGATGATACCAAACTTACTTGGGCTATTGACCTTTCAGACTAAGTATTAAATAAAACCAATCTGTTCAATTCTTAGACAAGAACTTACAACAATAACATTCCTTGGGTGTGCAAACAAGAAAAATCCTGGCCAGCAAAGCTTAAGAAGATTAGCATACAGTCTTTAAGGGTCCATTAGGTCCTTTCAACGTGCAAAGTCTCCCCCACACTTTAAAACTGAGTTGCCCCAAACTCAGCACCACCCTTGACAGAAAACACATCTCTTCCTTAGTGCAGAGTTTGCCAGTACTAGGAAATCTCACTGCACTAGTGGGAAATCTCCACTAGCAGGGCTTCAGCACCAACCAAAACAGCTGATGTGGCCTTACAAAGATTCACCACAAGATTGCAATAACACGTGCCACCGGGTATCTAGCTATCACCCAGCTCTGAGAAGAACAGCGCAGTTCACAAGACCATGATCAGCACACACACAAGTGGTATGTAGAAGCCCAGTGAAATGATGCATATACATAGGCATTTTCTGAAAATCCATTACAACTTCAGCTTCAAATAATAGCAACAATGGAAACACCAGAAAACAAAGCAGAGTATCATGAGCACCAAAACTAGCGTTACTACCTGCTCCACTACTGGAAACAACGCAACAACAAAGTGGATACAGAGTGCTGTTTATGAGGACAAGTTCAGCGAGGAATATTTTCCGAACGCATCCTACACCAACTGGAACACACAATCAGTCTTTTGCAAGATTAGAAGAATCCAGAAATCAACCAGCCACACCCACAGGATCTTTAGCTGGAAGAAATGAAAGGAAAACTCCACGTGATTTGGAGAAGGATGACAAATCACAAAACCTTCTATATCATTGGGAACCAATGCAACTAATGAAAATAATATATAGACTAGTTATGACACATCACAATTATCAGAAATGGCTGTAGTATATACAATAATTGTGTTTTCATAATAAAAAAATCTGACATCAGAAATCCTATATAAACAAGTTGTTTCCAACATCCTCAGCATAGTTCTTGCTACTACATGATGTTTCAATTCCACAGTTCAAAAAACTGGCACTTTTTTGCAAAGCTACTAGTCTTTCAAGTAATTTTTTCCATAAACTGAATTCTGAAACATGCATTCTCTAAAGCTCTTCAAATAAAAGGTCACATTCTAGGAGGGGACACACACACCCCCACATTTGATAATTTATCCAGCTTTGAGAACCCTGAAAATTAGCTGAAAATAGATAAGAACATAAGCAATATAACAGCAGGTTAAGTGTCACTTTCGATCAGCTGGAGAAACTAAATATCTTAAAGTCTTAATGATTTTTCAAGTGTCCTCTGAATAATATCTTAATGGTTCTCGAGACAAATAATGCAGTGGTATCCATCGAGACATCCAATTTTTTTGTTACTAGTAGGGCAGCTCGCTAGCTCAATACTATTTTGCAAATATCCTACGAATACATGAGAAGTTCTTCAAACAGCCTAAGAAAATGCACTTACCCCACTCTGCCTTCAATAGCTCTCAACCCATTATTTTCTTAACTTCCAGCTCTGTCTCCTCCCTTCCTCCACACAACCTCCTTCTCCATACAACCTGTTAAGTCCTCAGAGGGATTTTCATTGCCCTCCCAGAGGCCTCACTGCTGCCAGCACCGGCGAGCCTCTGCAGAAGAGCCCCGTGTCTCTACTGAGCAAGACCCTGCAACCTTTCCACAGCACTCACCTTTGCATAGCTGTTTCTCAGTTCACCCACAGCGGGCTGCGCTCACCACTCTTCGTTAAGAAGAGCGAAAATATTGCTATGCAAACACGCCATACAGCTGCTCACCTGCAGAAAGCTTATCCCTGGCCTCCTTCACAGGACAGCACACCGCTCTTCGGCGCGTTGGCAGCAGCCACCGCTACTGTTACCACCCGCACAGCCCTAATAATGCAGAGGCTGCTCCGTCCTCGAGAACTCGTTTCCAGTCTCCCCGTCAAGCACTTGTCCGCCACAGTTCCCCCCTCCGAGCACTTCCCTGCCGGAAGCCCCGCACACGAGGCACGCCGGCTCCCGCTCCGCGACCCTGGCGCGGGGACATCGCAGCCTGACGGAGACCGCCGAGCCCCCAGACGCGGCCCGGCCGCTCCGCTGCTCCCGCTGCACGCGGTCCGCGGGGCAGGCGCACGGCCGGGGCGCGCCGCAGCCCCCCGCCCAAGGTGAGCGCCGGCACGGGAGGATCCCGCTCCCCCATCGCTCGGCGTGACCCCTCCTCGGGCTCCGCCCGGAGCCGGCGGCCCGCGACCATCCCCCGTCCCACCCGGCTCCCCGCCATCCCTCAAGTGCCGTCACCGGCGGCTGCCGCCGAGCCGAGCCGCCGCTGCCCCAGATGCCTCCGCTTACCCAGAAGAGATCGTAGGCGTCCGCGCTGCAGAAGCTCTCGATCCCCATGGGGCGCGGCGAGGCGGCCGCGGGTTCCCGCGGTAGCACTGCGCTTACCCCTCCTTACCCCTCCGTGCCCGGGCGGCGGCGGGCGGAGACGGGCCGGCAACGCCAGCACGGCGCCCCGATTGGCTCCGCGGTCACGGGGATGCCGAGCCCGGCGGCGCCGCCGCCCGCACTGCGCAGCCCCGCCTCGACAGGGGCGGGGGCAGGCGACGCGGCTCACCCCAGGCTCCCCCGGAGGCGGCAGCGGCGGCCCATCGCCTCCTCACGAGCGGCGGCTCGCGACCCGACCCGGGGCGCAGGATGGGCCCAGGAGGCTGCGAACTGGGCCAGAGCCCACGCGTACCTTTGTTCAGCACAGAGACCCCCTCCCCAGCGGCCCCGTCAGCATAAGCGGGGCGGAAGCATTGTCCCCCCCCGGCGCACCTCCGCCTCGCCTCCTTGCCCGGGTCAGCTGCCCCCATAACATCCCGCCCGCTCCGCCGGCCGCGGAACGCACCTGCCCGCCGGGCTCTGACAGAGCCACCGGCGTGCATCACGGCATCGCCCTCCCCGTGACATTGCTCCAGCCCCTGGGCACCGGGACCCCATGCAGGCCCGACGGAGAGGCGCCCGCAGTGCCCTGCTGGCACCCGAGCCCGCGGGACGGAGCCAAGGCACCGTCCCCGGGGAAGGGCACAGTGAAAGCCTGTCCTCACCTGCAAATAGTTCACTTTTCAACATGAACCAGTTCAACTGGTTTCAAAGCCCTGACCTATTTCAAGTTCACTAGCATGAACTGAACCAAAGTAACTTCATCTGTAACCAAGTTTGCACCAAATTATGTATTGGTTGAAATAACTGCACAGCCCCTGTGGTTGCATTACAGCGTGTCTGAAGGTGCACTCTTCACATCCTGTTTAAAATGCATCAGTTAAACCTACAGACAGCACCACTGCTCACTACCCAAAGCACTAGAACAGAACAGCTGGAGTATGGATGGCACATATGTAGGAATGGCATCCTACACTGCAGGAAAGCACAGCGTGGTTACATACAGTGCCAGCTGAAAGCTTTAATCACACAAGGTACATAAAGAACCTCAACTTAAAATGTTCTTTTGCCTCCAGAGCAACTACAGTACCAAAGCTGTTAGAAGAGAGACAGGTCTCATTTGTCTAATGCGGAACTAGAACGCAAGGATCACACAGAGGAAAAAAGTGTATCACAGATTGCTCCTTCACTCACCTGCATGCCTTCACCGCAGTTTCAGAGCTGTGCTGGTGGCCAGCTGTGGCCAGACTGCCCACCCGACTGCGGCATTTCTGGTCTGTCCCTCCAACTCTCAGTCCCAAGGGTGTCAGATAGAGGAGCAGCAGAGTTCAGCCCACGTTGAGGTCACGTACACCTTGAACTGAGCAGAATCAACACTGAAAGATCAAATCCAAGTGGGTGTCAGAAGCTACACCAGTTTGTGTCAGTTTTAACCAATACTTTAGTTCATAACACGTTAAAATCTTTATAGCATTGCAAGAGAACAGCTGAATGTTGAAGTCTGATTCTCATTTTTATTAAGAATATTTCCATCCTGGTTTATGTACTCTCTACATTCATCTTAAAATCGTATGAAATACCTTGGTGTTTTGTTTTTTGACATCTCAGTGCTCACTGCAACTCTCGATTAAAAAGTTACATCACAGTCTCCAATGCCTGTCATCCTACCATCCCTCAGTCCTAAGAAATACAGTTTTGATTTTTCTCCTGTCCTCTCTGCAGCACATACAAATGATGACTGACAATTAATACAAGCTATCTCAGTTTTCTTTTTTAATAGCATTATTAATAAAATAGTAAACCAGGAGAAAAAGAGCTAAATAGATACTACAATCTTTAAGAAGTAATTTTTTTTTACATATTTGTGTGCAATAACAATATAATCTTATAGTTGAAATGATACAGCAGAAAATTATTTAGGATATGGAGATCACATGCAGGGATTGTCCCAAACAAGAAGACAGTAAATAAGCATGAAGTCAGGAGGGTGAAGAAACATACTTTTTTACCCACAAATGTTTTTGTCCTGATCCTATCATATGCTCAAAGACTAACAAAACTTAAGTTACATTTTCAGGATTCAGATTTTTCAATTACTTCAATACAATACTTTTTTTTCTAGCCTCAGACCCTCCCTGTACAAATGGCCATGCACCAGGTGAATGATGCTTCTCATCAAAAGAAACTACTTGAATCTGCACCTCATATTAGTTCCCTTCCATTTAATTTCATCGTCTTCTCTTAGAAACTAAGCAACAGCAACAACAACAAAGATGTAGACATAGAGCAGTCAAAATGCAGAGTAGATAAATAATGTGAGCTGAAGGTAAAGAGCTCAGAAGCAAAAGGTAAACAACTCAAAATATTTGTTGTGGAGGAAATAAACAAGAACTGACACAAGCCCAAACCTGCAAAGAGATACAGAACCAGCATCTCAGAGTACCAGAAAGTCACTGAATGTAGATTTCTCAAGTGCTTGTTATCTTTTTGCACCTTTTAAAACATAGATTAATATATAAAATAGAAACCACAATCTTATTTAAAAAGGCATTTCCTTGCAATCAGAAAACAAAACCAAAACACCAACCCCCCACAAACCAAAACTCCCAAACCAACCCCACCAGAATTCTGGTTTGGACTCTGAACTTTTCTTTGTAGGATACAAATTAAAGCTGGATAGGAAACCCATGGAGGAAAATAGCAACAGTTTATCAACTAGAAATTAGGAATAATAGAACAGTGACCCACAACAGCGACCCACAACAGCATGGAGAAATTTGGAAGGGGGCAAAGGAAAATGTTTTAGTGGAAAACTCTGTGCAGGTTAAGAGGTTGTTCATCACCAGAGTTGCACTAGGGATCTGTGCAGCAGATTTAGGATGTAGAGAGGCACCTATTGCTGCCGACTCACTGAAAGCTACTGTAACATTAAAGGAACAGATTAACTTAATCACTTCTAAAGACTTTTTTTTTTTTTTTTTATGTACCTGAATTTTATTTATTGTCCCCTGCCAGAGATCCTTTGGAAGCTCATAATATAAATATTTGGTTTGAGAGGAAATGTAAAAAAACCAAACAAATAAATCCCAATAATTAAACCCCACACTTCAAGGCCGCAAGTGGCTTACTGCTCCGGAACTCACATTTTCTTTCAAGCCCAAGCAGGCTGCTCCAACTAGACCATGACAAATCCAGTTGGTTCTTCCATACTGGCTGTATTTCCGTTGGGGAATACTTAACACATTCAACAAAATAAATACTGCCGACTCATCCCAGCAACACGAAGCACACCCACCTGCCTCCAGACACCGCAGGGATCCTCAGACTTGCAAAACAACCGGTATACGGTTACATTTTGGCAAGACAATTTAATTAAAAGTTCGTCTTTTAGGAACTCGGTACAAAACTCCTCCCCTACGCATCAGGGAGAAACTTTCTCCACGTTCCCTCTTTTTTTCCCCCTTCTAAGTAAAGCACATCGACATTACAGAGTGGGGGGAATGCACAGCAACCCTGAAACGGTGCCTGTTCCCTGCCACCCCTGCTGACAGAGCCGAAGGGAGAGCAGGCACAGGCAGAACAACCAGGCGGTGGCACCGTATACACCCCACAGGCACTGCTAGAGAACCCTTTTATCCCTGCTTGACCTCGCCAGCGAACGCGCTGGCAGCACAGAGAGCGCTCCCTGAGCAAGGGAGTCCCGGCCACTCGCCCGGCCTCTCAGGCGTAGCACTTCAGGGCGCGCGCGACCCGGCTCGAACCGCCCGCCGGCGCTGCCCGATTGGCCGGCGTGTACCGGGAGGCGGAGCCGACAGGCCCCCGCTCCCGCCTCCCAGCACTGCGCCTGCGCAGTGGCTGCGGCTGCCGTGTCGCATCCGGGTTCTGGGCGCGGCTGTCGAGCCATGGCGACGGTAGCGGAGCTGAAAGCAGGTCGGGGGGTGGAGGGTGCTGGGAGGGTGGTGGCGGTACCTGGGACCGCTGAAAGGGCTGGTAGCTGCGGTTTACTTATACGCCTGACGGCCGGCTGGGTCTTGCAGCTGCCCTGAGCGGTGAGGGGGCTGTCGGCTCCTCTGACCGCCCACCGGGGAGCTGCGGGAGAAGCGTCCCCGAGGCTCGAGCCAAACGGTCTGCCTTTGTCATTTACCTCGGTCTTGTTTGCACTCCTTACAGACGTCTTGGTGCAGTAACATCCCCCTTCTGAAATTACTAAAACGTATGTTTGCTACTAAAAAAGCTACAATTGTGACTTGTTGGAAGGGCTAATTTTTATCTGTAACGTTCCTGCTGTTGTTACCTGCTGGCACGTGTACAGAGGCGGGTATCTTATACTTAGTTCGCTGCCAAAATTACATTTGTATTGTGAATCATTTGTATTGTAAATGCTGCTCGAACATGTTTGGCTTTATATTAACAGATCTCTTTTACGGTAATAGTTTTAAGGGACACACTGGAAAAAAGAGGTGCTCTTGGAGAAATAAAAGCAAGGATCAGAGCTGAAGTTTTTAATGCACTGGATGACCAAAGTGTACCACGGCCACCACTGTCTCATGAAAATCTCTTAATCAATGAACTAATTCGCGAATATCTGGAATATAACAAATATAAATACACAGCATCTGTTTTAACTTCAGGTACGGGGGCTGAGTTCTTGTCATCGCTGTATTAATAGACACTTACTGTTTGATTAAGTAAACTATGGAATTAGTCAGTGGTAGTGAGCTGCAAAACACTGTCTTCCCTTGGAAATAAATAAGATATGAACACTGTCTCCACAGCTTTGCTTGCAGCATTAAGCCAAATCATACCATTACCTTTCAAGAAAACTTTCTCTTTGCTCCTTACCCTTGAAGTAAATGCTTTGACAGAGTAGTTCATTTGCTAGCAGCCTGCAAAATCAAAATACCATTCTTGATAGGTCAGCTTTTATTTTGGAAAATTACTAACAATGCTTTAAAAGCATATATCACTTCTTCATTTTAGCCTCATTAGCATTTGGTAAAATAAAATAAAAAAAAAGCTTGAGAGTGAACAAAATCTCTTTGAGGAATAATTTAAGATACTACTTGCATAAAGTAGCTGATAGGCTGAATTCTAGCAATTCTATCACTTCGTGCATATAGACTGTATTAGAAACTTGCTTAGATGTCCTCAGCTTAAAAAGCAAAAAAGAATATGAAGATGATCCATATTTTTTAACAACTACAGTTTAGCATTACTGTTAATGGCTGAGCTGAAATACCAACAGTTTAGACTACAACATCAAAACGGCAGCTGTCGTTTATATGGTACAACACATTTCTGCATCTATTGGTAACTTGTATTTGAAATTTGAAGTTTTGTAATTGTACTTACAATAATTACACTTGCTATTTAATAATTTGATATATTCCCCTCAAGAAGAGGGAAAGAAGACAGTATATATAGTAGTTACTGTATGGGATCTGTCTGATAACAGCACTTTAGAGAAAGAGTTGTTTGCCTGGTTAATTTATCTTTATACTGCAAGACTCCTTTAATATTTTTTTAGATTCCATTAGAGTGAAGATAAAAACTGTAATATGTTATTGTAATGTATATGGGAATGAAGCACTAATATTTACTGAGTTCCCTGGAATCACAATATACTGTTAGGTATTAATAGTCTAAAAGGAGGTGTGTGCACTCATTCTCTTTTGAGGTTTCCTGTTAATGAATGATGTTTTCCTTACCAGTCTTAAGAATTTGGGGGAAATCTCTTTCCAGAGTCTGGCCAGCCTGAAGTGCCCTTGGATAGACAGTTTCTTGCCAAAGAGCTGAATATAGTTGAAGACACAAATGGAAAATCAATGTAAGGAGTGATTTTGGAATGTACAGTATATTCTGTTCTGCGTGTATTTTTCTCTTTAGTGTTATTACAAATCCTATATAAAGGTCTCACCATCAGAAATGTGACTAAATCACGTGCCTGCTCTAATGCGCTGGGTTCAAATTCACAATGTCAAACATGGGGCCATTTTCAAACCTACTCCAAACTAACATTTAATTCTGCTAACTCTGTAGCATTCTCCAGATAGTGTACTTGCACACAGAAACACAAGTGTCTTACCAGTCAGAAGCAGAAAACAGATAATGCTAAATTCATATCAGTGAGTTGCTTTGTAAAGCAAGGAAAAAATTACTGTGCTCTGAGATTAGATATAAATTCTCAATGCTCCAATACAGCTGCATTCATGACCTGGGGTACTGAAGTAGGTTTAAACATGTTCAGTGTTCTCTGTAGCTTGTGCTGTCAGAATATGTTGGTGCTTAGGAAGAATCAAGTCTGGGATGTGCAGTGGACTGGGCTATAGTCTGCCAAAGTCTGATGCTTTGTACTGCACAAATGAGAATGTGGATCTGTGTTCTCGTGCTAAGCATGCTCTGGTTCTTCACCTCCAGTGGATCTGGAGTTTAGTTGAGAGTGCCTCTCAACATGAGCAGTTTAGGAGAGTAGTGGTGTTTAGGGTGCACTTAGGTCTGTGCTTACGATACTTGGCATAATGTATTTTAAATACAGACATCTGTATGTATTCTAGAAGTAAACAGTAAGGTCTAAGAAGTTCTGAGGAAAGAGTATTTTTAATGCTCAATATTTCACAGACTTCATAGACTGCTTTTGTCATTTCTCTCTTAAGCAGACCTCTCCTGTATGGAATTATCTCTCATTTCTTACATGGTGGTAAAGAAGAAAGTACACAGAATACCCTTCCAAAAGTGTCTTTGCTGAACTATCCAAAGCAGAACCTTGGCAAACCACCTACTGAGAGAAATCAAAAAGGTGGGTGTGAGATAATTTTTGAAGAAGTTTTATTTGTGACTAGATTTTCTATACAGTACATATGCTTCTAACAGCATAAACATGCAGGTGGACACAGTGTATCTCATTCTCTGTGCAAATAATGCATTGAACTGACCACATTCGAAAGAAAAGTTCTTCAGCATAACAAGTTTTTATACCTCAGAAATACCACTAGCCATATGACCTGACCATACCTGTTGCTCTTGTGTTTATTTAAGAAAGGTTCTCCTGTATCCATCTCAGAAAAGACCCACCCATGATTTCTAAATCTACCTGTATATGTGCCTTTGTTGAACTAAGTGACCGACTTACACCACTTCTTAGGCCTGCTTCTCTCTGCTGGCTTGCTAATGGCACAACATACACAGTGTACGAGTCTGGTTGCCCTCTGAAGGGCCTGACTGGCCTTCTGATGTGTCAGTAGTAGAACTTCTTTATATGGGAATGTATTTTATTTACAAAGCAGACATTTTAAAAATATTTCAGGTGGCCAAAGTTACATAAGTTTTCAGCAGCACAGGGTCCTGTTGCTCCTGTAACCTTGTAGCTGTAGCTCCTTGTTAGTTACTAGAGGGAAGGGGGAAAATCTAATTGGTAGCTTTATTCTGTTCTTTTGGACTGCTAAAAACTCATTTGAATTGGAGAGCTGTAATCTTCTAATTTGTAGATAGTAGAATATCTGTCATGCCATTTATGCTTTTAGAAACAGAGATTTCTTGTTCTGCAGTTGCTGGTAAAGACCAGAAAATATTAATATCCCAATTCTCAGTATCAGAAGGGTCATCCACCAAATTGCTTTACCATCTCCCTAGAAGTTAAACTGGTCAAATTATACTCCCTTATACTATTAAAAATCTGTAAGGGGTCAGCTAGACACAGTCTTATTACAATGGCAATTTAATAAAAGAATTTAACCTAAATTATCAGTAAAATATATTAAACAGTGGGCATATCTCTGTTTCTCATCTGTTCTAACTTACCTAATTTCTGTAGAAAGTTCTTAACTCTTTAGTGGTCAATTCTGTATATGGGCATAAAGCTTTTCCAAGGACATAATTCACATGCCAGTGACCAAAGAAACTTAACTTCTCTCTTAGTGCATTGCTCCATAGCAGAACTGCTAAATCTTATTTTCCCTTTCTGCCCTGCTTTTTATACCAGTTGCAATTAATACTGCCTAAGCTAAAGAATGAAAGGGATCATTAGCCCATTTTTTTTCTTCAAGGAGTCTGCTTGTTCTATTACATCACTTTCTACTTTGACAGCTTAGCACTATTGTGTCAGTATTATCAACTATTTATTTTTTATACAAAAATTCGAAAAATGAGGCCTGAGATATTATTGGCATCTAAAAAGTGAGAGAAGTACTAAACATTTTCTTACCAGTTAATTCCTTGAGAAAATGTCATTTCCCTTCTGCCAGAAGGGGGGGCTGAAGAAATAAAATTTCAATACTAAAATTGCTATAAATTATCTCTGTTAGAAAACAATTATTCATATGAAAAATTTCTCTCTCTCTCTTTTTTTTTTTTTAAACCAAACTCAGCACATAGAAGAATTGTTTTTAAAGTATAACTTTGTACCTCAGTTCTGAAATTGACCCTGTGCAGGGTCACCTTGCTCTGCTGACTCAAATATAATTTCACCTGGGGATTTAACTGTTTAGAGTTAGTTACAAAACTCAGGATTAATCATAAGACTTGACAGAGCATTGCTTTTTCAACTAAAGAAAAATCTAACAGCTTTAAGGCTTTTAACCTTTAAGTAACTATAGTCTGAAATCTCATCTTTAGTAATGCAAAGCTCTTATGTCATACAGTTGCATGGAAAAAAAAAAATTTGTAAAATTCTCTGAGTTTCCTATGATAATATTCTGTATCAAAGTTGATGATGGTAGAAATAACATTTATACATTTGGATCTCCAGATGCATGAAGAGTATTTATGTCCATGTTTCATTTTCAGATAGAATTCCAGAACCAGGAAGGATGGCTGGCATGAGCATCGAAGAGCCTCTTGTTTTACAACATATAAACAGATGATAGCTTTCATATGCTAATTTCATGTAAAGTTCTGTAGGAGTTAATTTAGGAAATAATTCTTTGCATAGATTTATCCAGTATGTTCGGTGGGGCCATAGCAGCTTGTTAAATCTACCCCTGAGACAGCATAATGGGGCCACACTTACTGTCAGTGAAAAAAATGTTAGCAAAAGCTCCCTTCCTTTTCCAGAAGGAAAACAGTATATGAAGTCAGATTAGTGAAGCCTGTGTCTAGAAATGGGCCTAAAATTACTGGGTTTACTTTATAAAAATCTAACAGATAACATAATTTCTGTACTTTCCTTATTATGTTATGTCTTTGTGTGTCTTTCCTGTGTTTCTGAATAAATTTTTTCAGTTTTATTCTGCGTGGTACTTTGAAAGCATTCAAGCTACACTTCTTCTTTTTAAAAAAAGAAGTTGCTACTTGGAGATAAGTATGGGAAAGTAAATTTTGAATAGAAAATTAAAGTGTTTTAGGGGAATAGTTGGTTTTAATTCTCTGCAAATGAGGACTATATTTATCTTCATGCCAGCAAACAAATGAGGGTAAGTCTTTTCCATCTGGAGTTGTTAAAAATTGTACGGTGTAACACTGAGTACATCAGAGGGGGAGGAACTTCTGTATTTTTCCCAAACAACATGAAACTAAAAGTCAGGCAAATCTAAAAATAAAGTTGGTAATAGATTACTGATTCCCAGAACTTTTTTTTAGCTGAGCTATTTACATGTTTTGAAATGGTAATTTATTTTAAAAGCCAAACTTACAGGAGTACATCAAAAATAACAGGTTAGCTATTCTCCTGTACCCATTTTAACAAAATTTATACATGTCAGTTTTTCCAGTGGTACCAAGAGGAGCTTTGTATAAATAAATTTTTTAGGGTTACAGTCTTAAAAAAAATCTTAATTGTTAAAGACATGGTATAGTAAGTGGGGAAAAAAAGAGAAGTGGAGAACATGGTTTGTGAATTTAAGTGAAAGGACCCTGAGTTGTACAGACTGTGAGGTTTTGCATTTAGTTTGATTTGACCCAGTTAGCATCACAGCTATTTTTATTTTGCCAAGCAGCCTGGCCCCTGCTCTAATGTGACATTGCAGAGAACAGTTAAGGGTTGAAAGGAGAGGTTGAATTTATCCATTTGAAGCCCCAGCAGTGAGCTCATCACCTTCGCGTGACTGGCGATGCTGCCAGCTCCCCATTTGCTGATTTGCAAGTATCTCCAGACTGTTTCTAGGAGGGGAGGACACACGTTTGCAAATACACCTCAGTCAGTGTGTAAAAACAATCTCCATAGCGTCTCCCTTACTGGGGTCTTCCCTGCCACATTAATGCAAATATTCACCATTGCTGATCTCCTTTCAATTTCTCTGGCTATAGCAGAAAAATGGTGCTCTATGGTATTACTTGCAAATTATCTTCATTTTGGAATGAGCTGAAAGTGCCTCTATGGAAAGATAGAAAAATGAACTGAACAATGCAGACATGATTGCTCTGGCCATGTCCCTGACTTGTCAGTTTGGCTTTTCCAGAGGTTAAATGCTCTACCCCTCTTTCTCCACATATCAGTGGGTCAAATTGTCATGTATATTTGGAATCTGAAATTTGTCTTTTCAAGGGCAAGGAAAAAGGTTCTGGGAAACACAGAAACTCTAACCTTCCATGCTATGCAAATCCTTCAGCGTAACCAAAGCCATTGCATCTGCTTTCTGTCTTCCCACCATAGATCATACAGAAGCTGCCCAGGTGCCTTGCCTACTCCCTGGGAAGTGGATTTTTAGTGGCAGAAATTAAATATAATTTTTGTTCTGACCGAAGAAGGCAAAGGGATGTTTGGTACTGGTGCTTTCCCAAGTGCACATCTTGGCAGGCTCATGGTCTCACACAGCCATGAAAGGCAGTTGCAAGGGTGTCCTTCACAAGGTGTATCTGAAATAGAATGAAAAGAGAAGAAATCCATTAAGACAGAGGGAATCTCAGTACTATTTTATTTGGGGCTTGCAGCTTCAGCTCATTATCAGGACCCCGTGCTGGGATGGTGGGTGGAAACTGGCCTATTTGCTCTGAGTGCACCATGCATTTAATTCCCTAATACCGTTCCAGGCCAGGTTGAGGGTTTTGAAACAATCTCTTGTTTCAAAGTATAGTCGTTGTACAAGCAAATTAAAATCAAATTAACATGTATTTCCAGGCATATTTATTTGTGTAACAAATCTTTGAAATAGGTCTGTGAAAATATACTGGTCTAATCACATTATTACAGTGCAGCATTTATGCTGACAGTACATGAAATATGAGAGCATCTTTCAAGATGCAAACATGTAGTGAGTCCTACGAATGTCAGACAGCCTTACTTGTTAATGGATGAGGAGGAATTGCAAAGCCTGTACAATAAGTATGGCTGCACTTTCCAAAAAATTCTTCCTTAAAAGTTTAAGCTAAGTGAGGTCAGTATTTGGATGAAAATAATTCACAGTCCTAGGGTCACAGGTTCAGGTTTCAGACAGCCACCTAGGTGAGCATGCACAAAAATTATATTCTGAAATAATTTAAGAAGCTCTAAATAACAGACTGTGATGTCTTGCGTTAACTGTCCTTATTCTTTCTTCTGACATAAGGAAAAAAAACCAAAAAACATAAGCATGTAGAAGTTTGGGAGCTTTAATGAGCAAAATGCATTTCTGAATATTATTGAAGAACACTGGGACAGGCTTTTATGGAGGGAATTGCGTTTAAAAAAGCTGTTCTTTGTCTAAGCATGATATGACAAGTGAGGATGACAAGGAGCCAGTGAAGTTTGGTGTGGATAGCAGATCTGGAAAATGTTTTGGGAGAACTTAACCCACAAGTTGTTTGGTCGGTTTTTGTTGGTTTGGTTCTTTTGTTCATTTGTTTTTATTTGGTTTGGTTTGTGTGGTGTGGTTTTTTTTTAATTTCTTTAAAATTGAATTTTTGCTCTCCCCTAGAATCAGAGGAAACTGTGTAGACTCCACAGCACCAGTGCTCTTGCAGAGGTATTAATTTCCACTGTGCACAAGGGAAATCTTTTTCTAAGCTTTATCAACATGCTCTATGGGGTCGCTTACACTCTCCTTCCTGAGCACCCTTTGTATCAAGATGAATTCTTGTGTCAGTTGATCAGTTTTCCGGAGGAGTGATTATCACTGGGTGACCATGTTTAGGAAAAGAAACCCCAAAGTATTTGTTCACACTTTGAAAGACACCCTTTCTGTAGCAGCTGGTGTCCAGCTGATTCAGAACGGACCTGTGTGCTTCACAAGCTTCACTTGACCTGCAGCCAGCATTAAGCACAAAGCTTAAAGTTAAGCAGTTGGTGACTATTTTACCTCATCAGACTACTCTCATGATTAATTGTTCTAGTTTGGACACAAGATTGTCCCTCCTGTTGCAAGAGCACTGCTTAACACAGGTAGTAACACACCAGCACACTTTTCAGTCCCAATTGCAATGTCAGCTTAGAAAAACATGGTTGGTAAACAGGGGAAAACATTTTTAAACAGCAACCTAAAAAATGTCTTACCTGACACACATTATTTAACAAACTAATATCACCATCCACACCTTTCCTTCTTTCACTTCGTTGTATTCAGGTTACACTGTGGTAAGGGAGCTGAAAGTTCATTTCTCTTTCTTTTTTTCATCCCAAGTACAATATTTACAATGCAAATTCAGCAAGGTGATATTTAAGGGCAGGCTGCTCAATGCTTTATTTTTTTCTAGAAAAGTAATTACAACAAATAAACAATCGGGGTTTTCAATAAAGCTTGTTTTGTTGTCATAAAGGCATTGTCCACTGGGAATCCACAGTTTTCATTTTAAGGCAACTTTGGTTTAAAAAAAAAAAAACAACCAACCAAACAAACAAACCACAACATCTAGGAAACTCCAACCAGGCTATTACAACAGTATATTCTTACATTAGCTTTTAAGTGAAGGTTGGAAGCCACGCTTACCCCTCACATGGCTTGAGAGTGAAACTGTTGCAGTCCTAGCAGCAATATTTTTTAGACTTCCTAGCTCCGTTTAATGTCACATCATATATCACCCTCCACCACTGCCTCTGTTAAACATACTATGCGGGCAGCAAGCCTCATGTGCACATGCAGCAGTTTGCAGACCAGCTGGAATAATTTCCACTCCTTTTTAAGCTACTATTAAAATGTGTCTGGTTTTGTGAAACAGCTACATGGGTTTGAAAGGAACTTCTTAGAATAACTTTGATGAATGTTAAAACAATGATATCTTTCAGAGGATCTCCTTGCATTTTATTCTTTTATATTCGTTATATTCCTATTTAAAAGCTAAATTTGCAAGCAAGAAACTATACAAAAAAAGAAACAAAAAAATAATAGGATTAACTACCCTGTGAGGAACTTTCTGCTAACAGGGGCAAATTTCTTGGGTTTACGTCCTGGCAATCATTTCCCCTGGCTTTGCTCCAACACAGTCACACATGCATGAAGCTGATATGACACTGCTGCCTTCTGGGTTCTTGGAGGGCTTTGCATGGCTGCCCCACACCTCAGTGGGCACTGACCCTCCATCTGCAAGGGCAGGATGCAACTGCTGGGACTGCGCGACTATGTTGGCAAATCTGCTCTACTCCAGCTACAGCCTGAACTTGAGTCTGTATCTGATATTTCTAAAGTGTTGCAGGGAAGAAACCCCAGTGCTGTTCCCCTCTTTCCTATTTGCCCAAATTTCTTCACTGCTGGCCACAGCTGGAAGAAGGGGCTTCAGGTCCATCACACTTGCAAGTGCTGGTACTCTGACCAAGTGACAGGAGAGGTTTTCAGCACAGCCTCCCCACATAGGTATTTTGGTAGGCTGCTGAGACCGATATAAGCCTCATCAGTCTTCCCCAGGAGGGTTTATTTCCCAGAGAAGACAGGGCTGGTGATGTCAAGAGAAATTATTTCACCCAGGACTGTGCTCTGATCCTTTGGGTATACACCATATTTAGCCTGTTGCTGAGAGGGGGTTGTTTCGGTATTTAGTATTTGGCACGTTGATGGGAATTCCTAGAGGATCCTAGCTTTCCCTTTTTGGGATGTCTCCATCCACAGGTCCTACTGCACAAGGCTGTTGGCTACTAGCAAGGGAAGGAGGGGAGACATCTGGGGACTGAAGGTTTGAGGGGTGTGAGAAGGCTTGATGAGGACCAGATGACTCCCTAACTCTTGCAGGTCTGGCTTCCAGTGCCCTGTCCTCCTCTCCCTCCCAGTGCAGGATGCCTGATGCATGTTCTTTCCACTGCATCCCAGAGACTGTTCCCCTCAGCTACTTATCACTTCTCTTCTTCCTTTTATGGACAGAGGGAGGTATTTCTTATATATGAAAAAGTATTTACAGCCCTTTCTCAGGAACCAGGCTGTGCACTGGATCACGAAATAAATTTTGGCAAATCGTCTGGGGAGGTGGGAATCAACCCTCTTGCTCCCCAGGGGCAAAGGATGCTTAAACCGGCCTCAGGTCCAAATGTCACAAACACAGGAAACCGAGAGCAACCTCCACCCACACATCCTTGCTGTGTTAGGAATAACCCTCCTCTCCTAAGCAATCCCTGAACTTATCTTAGCTCCAAGAAAATGTACTGATGGTGGCTGGGAAACCTGTGCCACTCAGGACCGTGACCTGTCCTTTGTCCTTCTAGGCAGGGGGCCCTGAGGGGCAAGGATGCTGCCAAGGCAGGAGGGAGTTAAAGGACTATTTGCTAAACAGTTTCACCCTAGGAAAAAGCAAAACTTCTGAACCTGTGAGTGAGGGGCATCCATTTCAAGTTAGGGGCACCCCCTTCATGCCTTTCAGAAAGCCAAAACCAGCCTGTGTCCCTGAAGAGTGGCTTGGGTCAGGGACAGCTGCTCAGGGTTAGGCCCTGCTGGGGAATGAGTTCCTTGGCTCAGGCTGTCTTTTTTAACCCAGGTACCGAGAGGATTTTCCAGCAGGACGTGGTTTCCAGGGCCCCTCCCCACTGACAAGATTCTCCTCCTCTATATAGGGACGCTGCAAAGGCGGGAGGACTTGGACTATCCCAGCTGGTGGCTGTACAGGTTCCCGACTCCAATTCCCTCTCTGCTCCCCTAATTGGACGCCTGTAAGTACCACAGGGGCTGGAGGTCTCTGCTGGGGATGGGGCTGGGGGCTCGCCACGCTTTGGGATGGAGCGGTTTGCAAGCTCCCTAGTGCACTACTTTGAAATTAACCTGCAGATAGCATAGAAATGGGAACTGACCTATACCAGCCACACTCAAATGGTTTATCCAGATTTCTGTTTTACTGATTGGGTTCTGTTTAAAATGCATTAGAGCCAATGCAAGTTTGAAAGTTGTGTACAGATGTTCTAGGCTGTGCCTTAGTCACTTCTAACACTGCTATTGCCAAATCGAGCCTTAAAGATACCGGCTGCGGAGCTGCAGGGACACAGCCCACAAGGTGCCGTGCACGGCAGGTACCTGCTGCAGTTAACCAGCATATGCACTCACTCAGGAAGAAACCTGCCAGCCTGAGCTGCTGATCTTCTATAAGTATTTCTACCTTTTCAGTTCTAATAAAGGAACTTAGTGTACTTCTCATGCTGTTTAAGGAAAGTATAGCCAAATATAATAGTTTGTCAGTTAGTTTTTCTTTAAGTAGGAAAAAAGCTTAAATACTGGAAGAATGAACAGAAATATTTTCACAAAAATGCCTTAGCTTTATGTAGGAATGCTTTTAATAATCTGGGAATAAAATTTAAGAAAAACTAATCTGATAATTCACTTAACTATGCTAATTCGACTAATTTCAAACTTGACATGCTTTCTGGTTTTTTAAAGGGAAAATAAAGCAACAAACTTTTAGCTTGAACAAAATCCCGTGAGAGAATGAAGTAGACAGTAGATGGCAGTACAGAAAGCAGCTTCATGGTCGTCCCAGAAGTTCACTCACTGCTTTCACACATACATATGCATATATCTATGTGTGTATGCACACCTATGTAAATGTTTATATGTATGAGGCATACGGGTGTGCATAATTAAGAAGCAGCACGAGATATATAAAATATAAGGGAGATCAGAAGATTTTTCATTTTTATCTAATACATTAAAAAAAACCCCAAACCAACAACAACTCCCCAACAAAACAGTAAAACCTTTTCTAAAATACACTTGTTGAAAAACATGCCCAACTTCTTTTTCACTCAGAGTTTACCCTGACAGGCAGCTTGCAACAAGATCCTCTGGACAGACCAATTTGCTGAACTCCCAAAGTTCACCGTTCCCTGAAGCCACTAACAGAGACTAAAGCAGTGAACTCCCAGAGGGCAAAGTGCTTCATTAAGTAGTCACTTCGGTTTAGTACATGGTCCTCCTCTGGCTCTGTTCGCTTAGATGTAAACAATGATTTCTATTATCTCACTTGCTATTGACATGCTAGTCCCTAAAAGGTATTTGTTTTGAATCTGTTATCATTACATTTTTGTGGAACAGCTAGTATTGAGAAGAACATCACCATATATGGTAGCATGCATAGATGTATGCAGAAGATCCTGACTCTTATAATTCACTGAGACTTACTAGATGCAAATCTGTTAGCTTTTCTTTTAAGTATGTTAATTTTAGAAGAACCCAAAAGCTAGTGATAGCTTTCCAACTTGTGCAAAGTCCAGTTAAAACACAGATTGTTTACAAATTCTAATGAACAGGCAGAATCTTATTTACTTCATAGAATGACATTTAGGGGTATTTAAATAAGTATTTAAAATAGTATTTTCCAGAAAAAGGGAATTAAGCCCCACATAATGCAATTTATATTTTTTTTCCATCTATTTTTACGGTTTGTAGCACAGATAACACCTGGGCCAATTTCTATGGACCACTGAAAAAAGAGCTATCAAGTATTTAATCACAGTTATGCAGTAACTTGTATTAACAGAGGTGAGACCCGATAGGAGTCTCCGATGGGAGACCAAGGCACGTCCAGACAATTTCATTAAAGTACATGGAGAATGCATTAAAAAAAAAACAAAACAAAACAAACAAACCCAAAACAAACAAACCAAACAAAACCCACAGCCCTGTGATATTACTGAAAATGTTCTTTCTTAAAATACAGACTTTCCCTCTTCCCTGGTTGAACAACCATAAACTAGTACTGATGATACCTCCATGTTCAGATTAAAATATCCACGAGAGTAAGCATTTGAGGGGTGGTCCTGGTGACCAGTGGGAAGAGGTTAAAAGCCAGGTGGGACTGGTAGGAGTGCTTATGACAAAGCTAACTGTTCTGGGGAACCATTTCCAAAACAAACATCACTCACTCCTAGATTTATTTTTTTTTCTTCCCCAAGCAACGATCAGTTGGGTAATTCAATTAAGTGTTTTAAAAAGTAAAAGATAAGTGACCGGAGAAGAACATCGTCAAGAACTACTGTAGCCCAAGAAATGCAGCTTGAGTCATGTAGCAGGATCCTGCTACACTCTTCCACCAGAAACCAGAGAGCAGGACTTTGTTTCTGAAAATAATTCACATACTTGGTCATGTGTTGCTCTGGTCTTATAATTATTCCCTGTGCAGCTGTGATAAGCTTTTATACTGACATTCACATCCTGCAGAGGAAGGGAGAAGTGTCCTTTATCTTCTCATTAGGAGAAAAGCAGTCCCTCTAAGCTTTGACCCAGTAGGCAATTCTACTTGGCCAACAACCTTTTAATTAAAGTGCACTTCCTGGATGTATTTATACTTTGTCCTTGGAATAATATACTCAGGATAAACTGATTGTTAAAGACAGTATTCAGCTTCTGTCAATGACATAAGGGAAAAGACAGTGAAGATCAGCCAGATACATGTTCAGTGGGACAGCAGAAGGAGGAATAGAAAGTAAGCTATGGAAGTACATATGCCCATGTATATGTGTGCATTTGAGGTTTAGACAAATATAACAGATGGATCCAGCTCGGTGTAATTTGGCACATTTCTAAGGCAAAAAACTTCTTAATGGTAGTATGTTTGTGATTGCTTTTCCTCCTCCCTTCCTCAGGATCTCTCACCTCTGAGTATAAAAGTATTCAGTCTTGTATGGGATTTGGACTGTCATCTACCTAAAAGAATGGATGAGAATCTCCTACCCCTCTTGCATAGATAGATATTTATCTCCATTTCTCTCAGCCAGCCCTACAGATGAAACGCAGGAACTGGTTAAGGGGTAAATTTTGCCTTCTCATGGAACATTCTCAACAGGCAGTGATGAATCTTTCCCCTTGGCCCATTTCCTCAATATTAATCATATGCTGGACCAGTGCAGTTCAGTCTCAAAGATGGAGCAGAAGGTTTACTGCCAACTATTAATCAGAAAGATTCAGCAGCTTGTTAGTTTAGTGCACAGCACCTCACTAGAACAAATGAACTTGAGCTTGAGGACCTCATCTTCCACCCCTTCCATTTAGAAACCTTCCTTTAATAATATCCAATAATTAATATTTATTAATCCATAAAACTATTAATACACATTAATCCACACTTCATAACTGCGTTTCCTTTTTTACTACATTGGTACTCAGCTGCTACTCAAACTTTATCCTCAGATTCCAGGTGCTTAGTCGGGAAAAGTTCTTTTTACATAAATCCATGTTTTCTCCCGATTGTGTTTGAGGAGTCGCGAGATCCAGCTCAGACTGTCTATTCCCTATTTCTTGTAGGGAATTTCTTACCATGTTTAAACTATTCAAACATAGTACTTAGATCTAGGGGATTAAAAAAAAAAAAACAAACCCATAACTGTATTTCCAGGCTCTGCAGTTCATCCCACCTCTCACTTCCAACCTCATCTTGCTTTCAAGAAGACTGAATTTAAATAACAAGGTGCAGACAGTTTTACAGTAGGAGAACATAGCAGAACACAGACAAAGCTGATCTCCATTTCATGCTGTAATCTGTGGAAGATGTTTCTGATTTAGCATGTAGCAAGGAAAGGAACTTGCCCTTGGTCCTTGGGCATTAAAATAAGGAAGAACTTTTGTGTTATCCCACTGGTGACATGCTTTGTAACAAGCCAACAGTTTTGTCTTTGGTTGAGTTTTTGAGGCAGATAGTCAGGATGATTTGGCGGCTGATTTTCACCACGATGATGGACAGCCTTAAAGTATCAGGATTTCTTTCTGTGAAACTCAGCTCTGCAGTTCAGTCTAACTTTCGGTGTTTCTGACAGCAATACCAATTTCCTATTAATTTGAATGTGCTGCCACTTGGAATTTAGCCACGGGCAGCACAATCCAACCTTTCTGGTGCTTCATGATGACCATATAGCTCTCTGGTTTGGGTGTAGGAAGGACTGAAATCCTCCTACTTCACTGCTGCAGCAGTTTCTCCTATGCTACTGGGGCAGTAGGGCAGAGAATGTGCCTTGCCCATTACTACTGCAGCTGGAGAAGAAAGGCCATAGCAGGCTCCTGCTTCTCCCTGAGCCCTCTGCTCCTGGATCTGCAGCCCTGGCAATGGGGCATAGCTCTCTTCGTTCCCCTTTCTGTCCAGCTTCACCCTGTGGCTGCCAGCTGGAAAGCTCAGCTGGAGAGAATACCATCTCCATTATTGGAACTGTGCAGCTCTACCAGCCCTCTTGGCAATAAGGAAACATTTTCTGCCTTAATCCACACAGAGGTCAAATAGTTTCCTCTTGCAGCTCTCTTCCAAGAATCCCCTGGGAGTGAGTGAAGGGCCACATCCTCCAGAGCTCCATCACAGAGACTCAATAGCAGGGAATGCCGCAGGCAGAGCAATGCACAGATCCAAGCTGTCAGGGTCTCTCTCCTGCCCACTCACACCACCGCACACACTGCGTGTGCATGGACGACCTGAGCGAGTTTTCCTGCTGGGGATTTCCAGGCAAGGCTGGTGTCTCTAGGGCGAGGACATTTAGAGAAAAGTTGTTGGTTTTTGTTTTGTTTTGTTTTTTTCAGATGAGAGAATTGTCAAGGAAGCCAGGGCATCTAATTTCCACTGAATTTCTGTGGGATATCATCTAACCCTCTTAGGCGCCTCTAAAAATCCTAGTTTTGTTTTTAAGCCTTATGTCACCTTCTGCATGATCCATGTTTCCCTCAGACCCCTCACACAGTCTGGCCTTGCAAAAAACATTAATCTGTGGGAAGGCTTCAGGGACAAATATTTGGAAACCAATCTCCTATACTCCCAGAGCACAGGGAGTCCATTTGGTTGCATACCACAGAGCTTGGTCTTCACAAGTACATTCTGCTCATGGGTTGACTGCTGACATCTTCAGCAGTCAGTTCTCCAAGCTCCCTTAAGATTCATGTTTGTTTGAATGCTGTAAATATTAAATTCATTCTCAATAATGAAATGAAACAACATCTGTCTCCTAGAGATGTTTTTCTTGGGCACATTAGTCTTCCCTGCTCTCCACTGTAGCCCCTCCCCAGCTCCCCTCTCTGCTCCACTGCATGGCAGGTTTCCCAAGTAGCACCACTCTTTTCCTGCCCTATAGCAAACTATAAATCCTCTGTTTACTCCTTTCCTCATTTAGAGCTCTATATCCCATAGGACAGAGCAGAACACTTACAAAAATGCCATCATTATCAGCACAGATCTTGTAGCTACATCCTAACTTCCAATGGCCAGAGCAGGAAAGAAGCTGCCTCCTCTCTCTCAAATAGTGCAAAGCAGCCCAAACCCTCCCATGGCTCTCACCTATGGAGCAGTTACATCTGACTGCTTTATCCAAGCACAACTGCACAATGCTGCTTTATCCACGTGCAACTGCATGGTACAGATGCATCATCCTTCTGATTTGAGCATCATGGTTCAGCCTATCTAAGAGCTGATGCAATTTCCAGGCTTGTTTTATGTCTTCTCTCTCTCACTTAGTAGACATTTACCCTTCATAATTGATCAGCTCCCACTGTCTGAACCAAGGAAAGGGGCCAATTCTAAATTACTGCTCCTTCACCAGCCATACTGAAAATTATTCCTCCCCCCCCCGCCCCTTTGGCCTTTCTCTTAATCTTACTCTTCTCCAAATGAAATGGTATTAGAGTGATTTGAAATAGTTCTTTGCAAGAAGAGTTCATTTCTGTCCTTTATGGAATGCAGCTAGAAGCTGTTCTACTAATTATTTCATTATTGCACTGATATTTCAGTATGCACCCAATTGGGTGATGAGAAATTTTTATGTATCTGAATTCAGTTAAGTTTGTGATGGGCGGGAGATGAGGCTGCAGGAAGCTGTTGAGCTGGTAGCCTTGGTGCAGTCCCGCCAGTCTCATTGCACAGGTAATAGTTACACCTTACTTTTCTCTCTGATCTCCAGTACAGTATAACAAAATAATCAGCCAAGGTGTCCTCATTTGTATTAGTGCCCAGCAGCTTTTCATTTAGGTGATTTCAGACACCGTAACAAGGGAACAGGAACCAGACCACGGATACTCTAAGGTATCTAAGCTGGCACCCAAAAGTATCAGCATGGAAATGTGAGATATGCCACAAGATTTATAGTGCTTTGCATCTACACATGGCAGATATGACAAATGTGTTTTTTCTATAATGTCTCCACATTTGCCTCCCTTTAAAGCAAAATATTTTGCTTCCTCAACAGGTGCCTACTGAGTCAAAATGTCTCAGAAAGCTCTCAGCGATGATGAGAAATTCCTCTTTGTGGACAAAAACTTCATTAACAACCCACTTGCCCAGGCTGACTGGTCAGCGAAGAAACTGGTTTGGATTCCATCAGAGAAACATGGATTCGAAGCAGCAAGTATCAAGGAAGAGAAAGGGGATGAAGTGACAGTTGAACTGGCAGAAAATGGAAAGAAAGTGACACTAAGCAAGGATGACATCCAAAAGATGAACCCTCCCAAGTTCTCCAAAGTGGAAGACATGGCAGAGCTGACTTGCCTCAATGAAGCTTCAGTGCTGCATAATCTAAGGGAGAGATACTTCTCAGGTTTAATTTATGTAAGTAGAATCAAACACACACACAGCATTTCTATTGCATGCTACCATGTCCTGTCATAAATGAGGTGGATCCCACCCACTGTCCCAGATACACTCCTTGTGTGTAACACTGCCTCCTCCAGTAATGGCATCCTAAACCAAGAATGTATTCAGGTCACTTTATTCCCCATGACTCTGATGCTTCTTTAATAATTGCTTCTTTACTGAACTAAATTAAAAACACATGAAGGTTTCTTTCCTAAAACTTGTTAATTCTGGAAGGATATTGTTGTCTTGGAAAGTACTCTCTGATAGCTGAACACCACCACCTCAGTCCTGCTGTTTGGAAAAAAAAAAAAAAAGTAAAGGGATTTTCAAATTACTTCAATTGAAACCTCAGCAAGTTTCCAGTAACTTGCAAAATGAACACACAGAAAAGCTAAATCATGCGGTCTTTTCTCTGACAGTACTCCCACTGCAAGGCAGCTGGCAGATTCTGGGTTTGTGGGTGCTTGAGTAAAACCTTATGTTTGAATAAATGAATAAACTCACTGGAATTAAAGTGAGAGCACTCACATACACCACTGTGTTAGTGAATCCAACTCATGCATCAACGAAAACTTTCCCCCCCTTCTTGCTGGTCAATTTAGAGATCAGACAAGCCTGGGCAAATTACAGTCTTCTCTATATTGATCTGAATTAAGGCAAAAATTATTCTGTTTTCCAGTCCACAGAAGTATATTAACACAAGTGTATTTTTACATTAATAACCCTATATCTGCATCAACTGTTAGGAAAATGCACAGTAATAAAGGGCAGAAAGTTTCCCTGGAACGTAGCTGCTGTCTTTGATTTTATGTGGAGAATCCCTGTGTTGTGCTACAGAAAAGTCATCTACAGTTTCAATCTATGAAAATTTGACTTGTGTGACAGACCACTGATGAGTGAAAGAAAGTGCAGAGAGAGCTTAAGTAACAAGGTTTTAGAAGCAGGAATAAGAGCTCTCATTATTAATATGAGGAATGCTAAATTGGAAAGTAGGAAATGAAGCAGAAAATAAGATAGTTACACACAGTACAACAAAGGAGCTATTTAATTGTTATGAGTAACTTCAAAGAGCTGAGTTCAAGATATTTCCTTCAGGAATGTACTGAAATGCACATCAAGTTTCCTGAAAGAAGCTAGACTTGCTGTCTTTTTAGTAGTTGAGTTTATTGGATTTGTTTGCAGGTGAACACTTGGACCTATGTGCTATTATAGCACAAGGTGCAGCATTAATTACTAAACTTTTTTTTTCTGAAAATGCTCTGCATTGTTGCAAGCTCTAAAAAGAATTAGAAGAATAGTGGGGTAAAACTCATGAGGTTTTTTCTTTGTAGTTGCTGTTCTCAACAACACTCTGCATAGATGTTCCAGGATTTCCAATATGTTTACTTTATGGATTTTTTTTTTTTTTTTTTTTTTTTTTTTTTTGGGGGGTGGAATTTTCACCTTCTAAAAGCAAGAGAAAATTAACTTCCAAAAGTGGATAATGCAATTAGAAATAATTTTTTTTTCATGGAGACAAAAATGGAAATGTATCTGAAATCTAGTTTTCTCCCTCAAGAGACTAGATTTTAAGATGGTGGTAAATTAAGAGCTGTAAAGAAATTATTGTGACTTGTATTGCAACAAGTTATTAGTATTTTCAATAACTAAACCCTTAAAACTGTCCAGCCTTACACAGTGTTGTCCTACTAAATACTGTCATACCTTTTTACAAAAGTGGGGAGTATCTAAAGAGATTGAGTCATCCAGTTGAAAAGCTAACTGTAAGCAACCATCTCCTGTCTTTGCCATGCAACGACTATGTTGCCTCTTTTGGGAGTCCCACACATACAAAAAGTGTGACCTTAATATTTTCCCCTTTAGAGCACTGCTGATGCAAATGGGGATTCCAAACTCTGCTAGAGAAAAAGAACCCATCTGAAAAAAACCCCAAACCAAACTAAAACCAAAAAAACCCCAAACACACATCAACTTCCCCTTCTTCTCTGGATAGACTGTGCCCCAAGGAGAATTATTTAAGGCACAGAAGCCTCAAATCCCTCACTTTCAATCACATGCTTAGCCAATTGACTTGCTTACTTTCAAAACATCATATATATTAATCTGGTTTCCCCAAATCCTTGCAAAGCAGATAGTTAGAACCACAAACTGGTTAAACCAAAAAGTCTTGGTCAACTTTCCTGAGGTGAGATATGGTATCAGTCACAGTCAAGTTAAAAATGGATTCCTGAACTTCCCCAGCTCAGGCTTTTGCCCTGCCTTAGTAATCTGCTTGTTGTGCCTCACCATCAGCAGTTCGAAGGTATGTGACTGTTTGCCAGTGTGCACAAACAGCCCTGCATGTCACAAGTCAGGCAATGGCCTAGAAATCTCAGGGAAGGGAGACCTAAACAATTTCCTGATTTGGAAATCTACTTTCCTATTCTTTTACTTTGTTGGGAATGATTAGTTGAGTACATAGTGCAAATCTATTTCTACTGAAAAAACAAAAGGCTGTGCTATACTTGCCTTAAGGGCCTTGGTGGTCATTTTAGACTAGAAACCTGTCACTTTTCAAGACTACTGGCCTGGCATCACTAAAGTGCATTTTGATTCTCCTTCCCTGGAGACTTTCAAAACCTGCCTGGGCACGTTCCTGGATGACCTACTCTAGGTGATCCTGCTCTGGCAGGGGGGTTGGACTGGATGATCTTTGAGGTCTGTCCCAATCCTAACATTCTGTGACACAAATAGCACAAAGACTTTCATTCTGAACTCCAGTGTTAATTAAAATCCAGCACAGTAACTATCTACCTTCCACACTAGTCTTCTAGCTTGGGTAACATAAAGAACTGATGAAGATTTTGAGCTTGATTTTCTTGTTATCCAACTTGAGACTATGGTGATGCAGTCATAACCTTGAAACAGTAGGAGATGTCCTCATCACCACCCAGAGCACCCCAGATGTTCCCCTGCCCAGCACAGAGCACCCAACCTGTCCTCACTGCTGGAAGCCACTGGATGCTCTTGCTGTGTTTGCTAAATACCATATAAAGTGTTCAGGCTGTGCTGAAACTGTTTCCTATTATGGTCAGGAAAGGGAAATCCCTGTGCCTGGAGCCAAGTCTCCCAGATGCCATTTTACAGTTCTGCACTGCAGAGCTTCCTACAGGGGAACCGAGGTAGCTTGAGCCATCCTTGGGCACAGCGCTGAGATAAAGGCACAGCAGCAGCTGCACACCACACAGCACTTGTTCACACAGCACGGCAATTAAAAAAATAATAAAAAAAAAATCAAGAACCACTTATGCCTAAATCAGAAAGGGCATAATTCCATTATTTCAGGGTTTTTTTTGTTTGTTGTTTTTTTTTTTTAATTTAAAGCCCTTACAAACAACTTAATTCTACTAACTGCTTGTGAAATACAGCTCACCAGCTGTTATCATATGCTATTATTTCTGCTCCAGTTCAATAGCTGAAATGCTCCAAAAAACCCAGAAAATTAAAAAAAACCCCACAACTAAAACCTGGATGAACAGCTATCAGCTTGTAGCCAGTGTTCTTCTTTGTTTACGTATATATTTTTATATGAATACCTTCATTAAGCTGGAAGTAGCAACCACATTTTTCCCTAAGTTTCTTACAGAAATGGTCATGTAGTGAAAGCATGACCTTCCTGTTAACACATCTATCTGAAACTTGAATATTTTTTATCTTTTTTTCCAAGGACTCTCATCAATCATTATTGTTATATGATGTTTGGATTATATTTGTTTGCAACACTTCTAACATCAAGCCAAGCTTGTTACCTAGGAATTCAGTTTACAAAAACAGACACCTACCTGGGCAGGGACATACTCTGGTATGAATATACACATATAAAGAAGTATTATGAATTATTACAGTTGTTACATCATCACAGATAAGGGTGATTGACTACATACTGAAAATAACTGAAGTCAAGAAGCTCTAAGCAGATCATGGTGTTTCTGCAGATGGCTAAAGTTACGTTACCTTCTATCAGTTTGCTTATTAAAGATAATTATTTGTGCACTTGGAATCCACCCATACCTATACATTCAGAAATAATTTGTTATACTAGGCAAAAAACAAAAGAAAAAAAATCCTGTTACTTCATTTAATGCAGCTGATGCTGGTGTTTCCCAGAATAGAGAATGCCCATAATATTAATTTGTTTTGTTTTTTTAATTTGAATTTCATTGCAGACTTATTCAGGTCTCTTCTGCGTTGTGATAAACCCATACAAACAGCTGCCCATTTATTCAGAGAAGATTATTGACATGTACAAGGGAAAGAAGAGGCACGAGATGCCACCCCACATCTACGCCATCGCGGACACAGCCTACAGGAGCATGCTGCAAGGTAGGCCACTTTGACGCTGCCGTTCTTAGAAATCTCTGCCACTAACAGCAGGGGGAAAAAACACCCTCTAACTCCACACGTGCTCCTAGCACAGCCAGAAAAGATCTGTTATGGAGGGTGACACAGGCTTTCTCGAAGTTTCAGAGGAATTCTTTGGCAGGAATGGCAGTCCACAAACACTGTGACTCAAAAAGGAAAAACAATCCTTTTACCCATCTGTGTCGAGGCATGTGGGAAGGTTTCAAAGTCAAGCAAATAGTTTTGGCAAATACGGGCATGGAAAATGCTCCCTCTCGACCAGTGGAGACTATTCCAAAGTTAGCTGCTCACGCTGCTGGATCTGTCCCTGTTGCTCCTCTCTCTCCTAGCAAAGCAAATCCAAATAATGTTTTGGGGCTACTTTCATTACCGTCTCATGCTTTGGAGCCCTAAGTTGAGATGTGCCCTTTTCTAACAACAACGCAAGGAGCAGCAACAGGAAAGCAGTCGGGCCCCACACAGCGCAAACACCACCTTTGAAATTCACAGCACTCTTCTCCTCCTGCAGCCATTACTGACAGGATAAGGGGGTCTTGCTCTAAGGAAAACAGTGATAATTTAGGCATGAAAAAGATAAAGTGTTTAATATATGATGCTGCAACATCTACAGACTACAGGGTTGCCATCTCAGCCACTGGTTGCCATCTCTCAGCAACCCTGGCTGCTCCAGGAAACCAGGACTCTGCAAACCACTTTGAAATTTAACTGCCCTCATTAGGAGCCTGATCCTGCAGAAATTCTATCCTGTAACTGCGGCTGAGCAAGGTTCACAAGCTTGGCCCTAAAGTTGAGGGCTTCCCATTTTGGAGCTTAAGGATTATGGGGTTTATGGGTTTTAGATCAGACTGGTGAAAACAATAAACAGCATCTCAAAGTCTCAGCCCGGCAGCTAGATTAGCACCCGGTATTGATCTGCCACCACAGAACAGTGATTGTTTCAGGAAACTATTCCCTTCAAAACCACCGTGCACCTTATCTGACTATGCAAATGAAATGACACAGTATTTCTCCAGGCACACAGCACATCATAGTCACAGGACTGCAGTGCTCCTGGACTTGTCCTACCTAAAACATCAACCTGATGAATTTACTAGAAGTTACAAGTAGCCAGTTTGGGATATTGTAGTTAATTTCTATTAATAATTTCTAAATTAATAATTTCTAAACCAAGATTTAGACTAGACAAAGCCCTTCTCCACAATGAAAAAATATCACCTTATACATGTACGCTGGGCCACTGAGTCCACAGAATTATAATTGCCCGACCCCAGGCAGACCTCTACTGACAGAAATACCAGTCAAAGCCCTGCCCTTTCAGTACAAGTAGTGTATATATATACACACATACATACCCACCAATAGCTATTGATATGAAAGGCATCAAAACAGCTTTTTTCCCCATATATACTAACTGTAACTCCAACAAAATAATTCAGAAAACAAAATCCTTAGAACTTCTGAAGATTAAACTCCTGAAGCTTCTTTACTTATTTAAATTGATGGCCTAATTATACCTTCAGGTCCTGACTTCATAATCTTACATTTTCAGATATAAGAGTATTTGAAATATAGTTAATTCAAATCTAAACCTAGAGAACTAGGTATCTGCTTTACAATATAAACCATTTTTCTTCCTATGGCATATGTGACATTTATTTTCTGGAGCTATTTCAGTTTCTTTATTTGAGGGCATCCCAGAAGCAGAGCTACAGTGCAACAGAGAAGGGGGATCAATAAAGTAACAATAAAAGACAACCTGAAAACAGACCTTCTATTGTACTATAGCAGCACAGTTATTCATAAAGACAGGCATATAAAATATGTTTAAGACTGAGGGGGCAGGTGCTTTTAAAATAACTTGATTCCACAAACAAATTTTTGATGTAACCACAGTTACAAGAGACTTACTTGGATAAGCTCATCCCACTACGCCACAGTCTCATATCTGTTCTTCCAGATCATCTCTTAAACTCTGTGCTCTGCATCCAGCACTATTCAAGGCTCCAAGCAGACCCTGATGTCAGAGCAGACCCCTTTCCTCAGATCCTTTATTTAAGCAGCAAGCCTTGCTGGGGAGCTCTGCAAGCAGTGGCTGGCTCCTGCAGGTCATTACCAGTGCTCTCCTTCAGCTGTGCACAGTCCTGCTCCTCACCCCTGGGATGGGCAAAAACAACTAGGAAGAGGTAAAAACCATCTGCCAGAAGAAAGAAAAAAAACCAACCTAATACTCCAACCTATGCTGAAACAGAATTGTTTTGGCCTGACAGTACATGAGTTGTCTGCATAACATGAAACTAGTATCAGTATAGATCAGCCTGATCCCTGCAGCATAAGGATGTCTTTCACTCCTCCTCTCTCTGACTTTCTCCTGTCCTTCCTAATGTGCTCTTCCTTGCAGCCATGAAGCCACTTGACTGTAGTCTTTAACTGCACCTAAAACAGCCTGTGTTCAGCTGTGACTCCCAGCTGGGAGGAGGAGGCAGCAAGAGTGCATGCTTCTTTCTGTTCACTTTTTTGGTGCTCATAATAATTTCCTGGCCCCACCAACTCTTGGGGAAGCTTTACACCTCATTATTCACGTGGCCACTTTGCAAGGAATTCTTGACAACAGAGAGAAGAGGGAGAGCAAGTAGAAAGAAAAGAGGAGGGAATAGATCATCAGTCAAACCTTTAAGAGAATGCTCCTCCACAGCCTTCCATCGTAACCACGCACAGCTGGCACAGCGGCCAGAGAGCAGTCCCACAAGAGTTTGCATCACAAGCTCAGGACACCCACGCTTTACTTGCACATGCCATTTTGGAGTCTCTCCATCCCTGAGGAGGGCCCCAGCTGGTTTTAAACCCATGCTTTTGTTTGTAAAAACGTACTCATGTTTTGTGCATAAAACTAAACCAAACCTCAAAATAACTCTACTTATTCAGCCAATTTACATTCATATTGGAGTGGTGAAAGTGGGTGTCAACATGATTTTGTGTGTGTGTGCTTGCACCACACAGGCATAGAGAGCTTCACAGATTTTTGTAAGCATGTTTGCAGATGGAATATAAACAAAAATTCTTACTCATAAAGGTGGATCAGGGCACTGAATGTTTTCCTTGTCAAATTTCAGTATTGCTCCTTATCTAGGAAACTTGCATAGTTTCTCCCTGACAAACTAAAATATATCTTAGATTCATGAGACCAAAGAATTACATTCTGGTACTTCATGACCAGGGCCTCTTGGCCAAAAGCAAACAACTTTTTCACATGTCTCAGGGACATGCTGTTTATTGTTTTCACCATTCTGATCTAAACCCCTTTATCTTTTGGTGAATCAGGCCTCAGTGTCTGCAGATCGTTGGTACTATTGCAGGCTCATCATCTGGGAATCACAGCTCTTCACATTCTCACCCTCTCCTCTGTTGGCACAAACATCCAACAAAAAGCACGCACTCTACGCTCCTCTTCTGCTTTAGAGTCTTACTTGGTTAATGCATTCATTAGGAATCATGTTTAAGTCCTATCAAAGTTGTTCTGGTAATAACACTTAGCTGTGGTTAACAGAAATCAGGTAATTGGGCTTTCTTCCAAATATGCAGAAAAGCTGGTATCTCACAGGACACAGGAATTAACAAAGATGTTGGCTGGGCAGAGATAAAATTTCCACTTGTTTCAAGTGGTTCTGAGCACCTAAAACCCTTTTACAGATCACTGTCACGCTGTCTCATGCTCAAACCAATGTGCTTGATGTCTTGTTGAATCTACTGATTACCATGTCAACAATGCAGTATGATCATTGCCCAGGCCCAGTCACTGACACTCGTTACCAGCCAGAACAAGAATAAATTTTATCCACTTTAGTTTTTTTTAATCTAAAAGACCTAAGAGAATATAATGTCCACGAGAACATTTTGCATGTGTATCCGTCCCCAGGAGCTACCACACTGAACTGGGTCCCACTGACTGTCTTTACAGACAAGCTAGCTGACTACTACTATACTTATGAGTCTGTGATCAGAAAAAAAATCACCCTGTACTTCTGCACCCACCTCTCTCCCCTATGTTTTGGATGAAGTAGCTCCTCAGTGGCACAGCTGCCATGCAAGGGACTTGACCCCCATTCCAACTCTTCCACTGCCAGCATCAGTCCTCATGCAGTCATAACTCAAAACTGGTCCAGGTGAAAACCATCTCTTGCTTTTTGCTGAGTTACTTTTAAGGTGGCCCCCCCGGTGCACAGTGTGGCTGCAGGGATGCTGGTCACAGCAGCAAAAAGAGTGCAGTGCAGGCTTGGGAAGAGGAGTTGGGTGGATGACTTCTTCCTGCAGCACTGCTAGCTTCCAGTGAGGATGGAGCTGAGACATCAGTCCAGTAAGGATGAGTAACTCTGTTGCCTTCTGCCATCTTTCCTACATGCAGCAAACAAGTGATGAGCAATACAAATGTAAGAAATCAGGTTATGTAGCAGTAGTAATAAAGTTTTCCTCTGGATGATCAGGCTTTTATTAAACTCTCTGGCAATGAAGCATCCCAGAGAAGATATTTTATGACTTTCTGCAGATTCAAGAAGTTTATTTTCTGCAAAGCCATTTTTATGCAAGCTTGAGTTACAGATGGAAAAACAAACAACCCGGTAGTTACTGGAAGGTATGGGAAGGAAACACAGTTCCCAAGATCTTAGAAAAGGAGGCTGCTGTGAAAAGCCATCTGTTTACTGTGTTCTTAGCAGGACTGCACAGAAATGTCCCCTTTAGGCAGTGTAGTTATTAGCAAATGTAAAGAAGCAGTAAGCGAGTGTTGGAACATGATTTCAGTCTGTTTTTTTTTCCTTTTATGGTAACGCTGCCAACTTGCTCCTTCGATGTGATAAACCATCTGATTTTGTTTGTGATTAAGCAGAGCTAGCTGGTCTATCAGGACCAGAGTGGCATATGATTCTTACAAGCAATCTGGAGGTGTTTGGTGAGAAACTTATGCAGACTCCAGAAAAAAAAAAGTCAGCTACACATTTAGGAAAGCTGGTAGAATTTAGAATGTACATGCACATCTCTATTAAAAAAATGAGAAGGAAAAAAAATAAATGTCCTAAACATCCAGTACAGGCATACAGGGGGTGGATATGATTGTCTTCCCAGTAGCATAATTTTTTTTAAAAAAGGTATTAACCAAAAAGATAGAGGAATCTAGAAGATAGATGTTGTTACTTTTTAATCCCCAGGATTACGTTTAAGGAGTTTTATTTGTGCAAGTCATTCTCTTCTGATAGATCTACCCACATAAAGTTGCAGACTCACAAAATAGGGCATAGTCCTTTCTATATAGAAAAAAATATTCTAGAATAGGAGTAATCGAATGGGAGAGCCCTTGAAAGTAAATAAGACCAGTATCTGCAGCTCAAGTCATAACAGAACAGGTTTAGATTTCCTGATACATTTCATCCTTACCTTTGCAATTTGATAGAACTGCTAAAGGAAATAGAGTAACATAGTGAATTCTCCCTCCATGAATGTGTACAGGACAGTTTGTCAGTGTGAGGTTTCACAGGACAGGCTGCACAGTTCAGCAAAACAGGGCTGAAAGCTTTGAGACTTCATATGGCTGCCAAACACAAGAGAAGTTCAATGGAGATAAGTCCAGTGACCAAGAGAGAAGCTTGCAAGAATGTCATAGGGTTGTTCACCTACAGAGAGCAGACTGATCACATAGGTCCAATCCTGGAAGTTTTTCAGACTACAAGAGAAAGCTGAAAGCAAACAAATAGTTTTGATTTTCCCCTCCAAGAACACCCAATAGCCCTTAAGCAAGCTGCTGTCAGTCAGAGTCACAAAGTCCTGCTTCATGAGAAGGCATCCTTGGAGACCCAGCAAGCACGCAGTAATCCCTCTTTTCAGTTTGAGTCCTTCCAGGACCAAAGACTTAATGTTCCCTCCATTTCCCTCTCATTCCTATTTCAGCAGGATTTATTTCCTCTATCTGCCTGAGGGGCTGGGTTGATGCAAAGAAATTCAGAAAATCAGGCTTGGCTTGCACAGCCTATTCTCTATCCTAGAGTGCACTTGTCACAACTTCTAACCTTCTTATTACCTTCTCCCGCTCTTACATGTCAGCAAAGCTGCTCATACGCAGGCACTCATGCAGACCTCTGTGGTGGGTCAGTTTGTGAGACAACTTCTGAAGGGTTTTTTGATTTACTGGGGAGCGAAATAAGGGCAGCAATGGCTAGCAAAGAGTAGTGAGAAAATACTTGGCTTGGAGGAGACCAACTTTTTCTAACGTTCCCCGAGCTCAGAAATTCCACTGGCAACTCTGTATCAAGGAGTCACTTTTATTTTCTTTCTGGTATTTATGGGTTTGTGATGCAATATCAGTATATACCCATGGTTTCTATTTACACAACAGTGTATTCTGAGCAAGAATTCTACTGTGTTCTCACTTATTTAACTTAAAAGAAAGCCTAGCTCATATCCTGCAATGAAAAATAAACCTGGCTTGAAGCACCTTTCCTCCCACATGTGGAAGAGTCCTGCTGTGCTGATTGTTGACAAATACCTCCAGTCGAAATGTAATGAGTCATTTTGCACCAATTTACTGAATAAAGCAGTTAAGTGGCACCATTTGCTGTGTGAGTGAGCAACAAAGCAGTTAATGTTATCACTATTGAGGAACTGGGAGTAAACCAGTTGTTTAATATCAACCCAAGCCATAGCAGACTCCTCTACTGCTTTTCCTAGACTGGCTGTGGTCCAGGCAGCAATTACAGCTTGCAGGCTTGATAGGTTGAATCTATCTCCATTATCTTTACACAGGACAGAAAGCTTGTTTATATCATGGTATTTATTACATACAGGGTCAGCAACAGGGACAAGCAGTCAGATAGGTAGCCCTGCAAGTCATCCCACACACTGAATAAAAGGAGGAAAGAGTTGATGTCTTAAACCCTGACCAGAGGCTCTGCTGGGATAAGCCTCAGTGGGTGTTCACTGTCCATCACAGCCTAGACATCTTAGCCTGAGAACAGCCTTTTGGAAGAAAATTCTGTGTAAAAGTTCTGCAGGTAAAGAGAAACTCTGACTCCAAAAGCATAAGCAGGGAGGAATGCTGCAAGAGCAGGTTATGGAGCTGGGATGTCACATCCTAAACCTTCCCGCAGCATTACAGCATACTGGACTCTGCTGCACAGAAGCCTCTTACATGCCTCACATAGTAGGAATGGAGATTTTGGCCCACCTTTTTATAAATCTTATCGAAAATGTGTTTGATGGTCCTGTTCATAGTGGGAAGTGTGAAGAATACTTACATACTTGTTGACATGCTCTTGTACAATACATGAAGTATCTTGGTTTATCTTATTTTTCGGAGGACATCTCAAAGAAATTACTTGTCTTCTTGATAAAAGTTGTGTCTCAGTCTGAAATGAGAGCACATTATTCAGGTATTCAAATTGCTCTGCTTTCAAAATTCAAAGCTTTGCATGACCGGCTTAAAACATTTCAGGTTTTGATGCCTTATCTGCCCAGACTTTGTCTCAAGTGGGCTGCTAGCCATGCTTCATAAGCATAGTAAAAACTTGAGTTTCAAGTTTGAAAATTTCAGTTATAATCTTCTTACAGGGAGCCTGATCCTTTTGCTGTCCTCATTACAGTTCATCTCTAATGGAATTTACAAAAATATTTTTGAACTCTTAACCTTTTGTTCATTTTTTGTACAAAATATTTCCATTAGTGATGGTCATTTAAATGCAAGGGCAAATTAAATAAGATGTGAACCCAATAATTTTGACTGATCATGGACTGTTAGATTTTGGAAGGTCTAGGCTGTTCAATGTAAATCGTTATAAGTGCTTCTGTCAGGACAGCCATTTTCCCTAATTAATGTTGGGGTTTTTTATTTATTTATTCACAGATCGAGAGGACCAGTCTATCCTGTGCACGTAAGTAAACTAATGTATTTTAGCATATCTCAGTATCAACTCAAAATTGATTAAAATGCTAATGGAACAGGCATGTTATCCTCACCTGAACTAAACCTGAACTCCAGTCCTGAATCTACTGCTGTAGATTTACCTGCTGATAAAATAAAAAGCAGGCATCAATGTCATAGGAAATCTTTAATGCACAAACATTTCTTTTAATCAACTTTCTGAATTTAGAAATTTAAGAGTTTACAGTGATCAGTTGGGGAGTGTGGTTGTAAAATTCTGTGTCTAGAGAGAACAAGAGATTGATTTGAAAAGGTTCCTAGAAGACACTGAGGAACTCAGAAAACTGAGGAACATAGAGCACCCCAGATATTTACTGAATTGCTTTTCATTTTTAGCTGTTGGTGGCTCACCACGATGTCCTAATTCAGTTGTCATTGTAGAAATGTGATTTTTCATTCTGTGGTTTTGTGCTGTTTGTGTATACTGTAGCTAGAACTGGGAAGGTCTGGTACCTCCCTGCTGGCAGTGGGGACTCACCCCTGGAGCCTGTGCACAAGGCAGGGATGTGCTGGTTAAGAGCAGCCCCGTGCACGTAGAACCTTCCTGCAGTCTCTACGTAATCGGTCCAGGCAATAGTGAAATACCAGTTAAGCCAGCCCTGCTCTGAACTCTCATTTTTCTGTGCCCTGGCTTGCTGAAGGCCTCCTCCTGGATTCTGACTTTCCAGTGCTCAGACCGCACCAGTGCAGGGAGTTCAGCTGTTGTATCATGGGTCAAGCAGTGATTTTATTGCAATAAGCTTTGCTGTGCATAACTTAATACTCCACCAAACCCCACTGGTTTATCATTCCTACCTATCCTGCAAAACACTCAGACTGTTGAATTGGACAGGAATCTCCTATTTGACCTTGTCTTGACCATTTGTCCATTCCTCTGTTGCTACTTAATTGTTTTTATCTACTTGAATGCCATCAAGGACACTTCTGACATTTTCTTTTTTTTGTCATATTAAGCATCTTCCAGTTTTCCTGATCAAAGGTAGGATTTGATGCTGTGTAAATGCCAATTATCGTTTGCAGAAGATGGCACGTGTTATCACTTACCTGCAGGTTCATGCAGTGACACTGTAGCCTGACAAGACAAATACACATAGACCCAGGCTGAACTGATTTTAGGTTATCTGTAAAAATGTGGCTACTGACTGAATATGTATTTACACTACAGTTTTTAAAAAGCACAGCTACTGATCACCAGCCATAAACTTGTGAGTGCCACTGCTGACTGGAAAAAAATTTATCACCTAAGAAAAAGTAAAAAATATATACTGTGTCTGGTACCATAAGGGCTAGTATAGCTCTAACCTCTCTTGAAACACTGTTTCATTACATGTAGGTATATCAATCAAGAATCTGTCCCAAAATGCATTAATACCAAAAAGAAATCTAAAATTGTTGCAAAGATTAAATAAAATTGACCATCACATTCTTCCCAGGATGAAACATGTCATGGTTATCAAGACTAATTTACAATATGCATTTCCTCTTTCTATTTCTGTACTTTTGTTTATTTTTCCATTAGTAAATCTTCAGATCTTCTTTTAACTTTGGAATATTAGGATTTTTAAGACAGGGACTGTCTTTTGCACATCTATCCCTTTTTGTTCATGAACATCCATTAAAGGATCCACTTCTGACAGCTACCATATATTGAAAATACTTTTGTTTTTTTTTAACCTGGCCAGCTAAGCTGGAAACATAAGGTGTTTCACACTAGTAATCATAAAACCAATGAAATGGAGAGAAGGAATTGTCTTTCCCATTTTGAGAACAGCCACAGTAGGTGATTCATTCAGATGTTTAGAATAACTGCTGCATGTTGGGTGACCCATAGCTTAAAACAGTCCTCCCACATGTATTTTAAACCAAAAAGATTAGCCAAGCTAAAACCAATGTACACAACTTTAACCACTACTGGTTTATCATCCTCACTGGCCTTATTTGGCTGTACAGAAAGCAAAAAGTTCACTTGGCTTTCAACTGGGCAGCTGTCAGGTGGAAGCAATTTGCATAATTTTATAGAATTGCTAAAAATGATCAGAAATTATCTTTTTGCCTAAAACATGTAACAGTAACTGAAGACTTCATGGCAGTGAGCATGAGTTTTTCTCTGAATAGATACAGATGCAAACTTTTCAAGGCCTGGTACCCAAGTTATAGAAAATGTAGCTGTAAGGATTCATATATAAGTAGTTGTGGATGCTGCCAAAAACTCATTTATGTTTAGTGATGCTACAGTGCAGACTCTTCCACTTACTGATACTCATCTCCCACAAATAACTTTTTGCTATTTACCTTATGGAAATTCATCAGGATAGTCAAAATACTGGTGTCAAAATACAAGCAGAATTGTGCACTTTATTTGTAAGTACTCTATGCTGTGTGCTTTTTACTCCTTCTGCAAAGTAATTCCATTGTAAGTAGAGCTCACCTGGAAACCAAAGGCTGGTGGGATGCTGAGTCCCTGGGACTCACCTGAAATGCTGCTGGGGCACAGATCTGAGAACTAGGCATGATTGTGTGTTTCTGAGTATAAATATACCCAATCTCAGGACTTCAACCAGAGCTCACTGAACCTACCCTCATGTAGTTAAGTACTGGGGGGTTGGACTCAATGACCTCTAGAGGTCCCTTCCAACCCAGACATCTCTATGTTTCTATTGTTTGCATTCTTTTTCAATCCCTACTCTTTGTGTGATTAACTGTGGTATGTTTAAAATGCTCCAACTGCCTTTAATGTTAATGGCTTGTAATGCTTCTTCAGAATTTCCAGTCTTTCCTCTATATTTTTTATATTTTACCTTCACACACACTACCTTTGATCTGCTCTCCTCTGTGCACACATCCTTTCTACTGTTAGCTCTTTCCCATGGCCAGCATCACAGAACATCCTCTCATGTCATTGCCTGCCAGTTGCTCTCTGCCACTTTACAGTCAGCCTTAGAACCCCACATCCTTTCATGACATTTACCACCTGCCTCTCTGGAACATAAGAAACTTCATACCATGGCTGTGCTTGCTAACTAATGTATCTGATCTGTAGCTGCATTATTATGACATAACATCACACACATAACATAACAACCTAACATACAATATCTAATGCTACGCTAAAGGTATGAAATATTATTTTATGTGTCTGAAAAGTAAGGCAGTTAAGACTTTTCCATCCTCATGGTTTACTCCCTGTACTGTTCTGGGCAGCTTTCACTGCTCTGCCTGGCTCTTGGGATTCCTCAGAATTCCTGCCCACACTTCAGCCTCCCCCACTGTAGTCTCTCCAAGCTTCTTCCAATGCAAAGAGACTCCAAAGCTCTCAGACTTGTGGTCTCTAAGTTGTTTGATTTCTATAGATACAAGTGGATTTTCCTGGAGTTTTCAAACTCTTTTTTTAATTAAAATTTCCACATGTGCTTATTTGCATATTTAAGCACATCAGTGTTTTAAAGATCTCCTAAATCTTTCTGATCTTGGTCCATCATATTTTAGCCACTTCATGAAGAGTGGGAAGAATATTTTCTAGGAAGCCAGACTGCATATAAGTTTCAGTTAAACAAAAAACCACCTTGGCTGAATGATAAAAAACCTGACCAAAATTTGGAATGTTTGGTGTAATGTGAAGCCTGTGAAAACAAATGCTTGTTAAACATTTGATTTGTACATATAATCAAATACTTTTTCATTGCCTTTTACTTTTTTTTTTTTTTTTAATACAGTAATTCAGTTTGAATAGCTTCTATAGAGACATATAGCAGCAGGGTGATGTTTCCACTTAATTTGATACAGAAACAGACAAAATACTGGGTGAGGCAGTGACCATCCTGCTCTTTTCCCCTTCTTCCCCACTCTCTTTTTGGGCAAACTCTCCAGACCCTCACCTGGCCACAGGACTTCAGCTCACTTTCTTCCTGACAGACATCAAGAAGCAGATTCATCCAGAACATCCTCCAGATTGCAAAGCCCCATTAGTCAAAAGACTCCTCCACAAGTTATCTGAACTCTTTTCTTTCCCAGCTCACTAAATCTCAAGGCTGGAGCTGGCAAGTGTTGTTGCCTGGCCCTTCTCGCATACAGATATCTTGTGTAGCTTTAGACCTGGGGTGGAGCTTGGTGCTGAACCAGCTCCATCTCTTTAGGGAACTTTTTTATAAGTAAACAAGTAGGATCAGTGGGCTGGCTTCTGAAACGGGTCTCTAACAGGGTGCAACTGGTCTAGGACAAAGATTTTCATTATCTTTGCACATCTCATACTGCAGGATGAGAAGCCTTTGCCAAGCCTTAATGCGATTTAGAGCACCTCATTGACTGCGCTGTGCACAGAGGCTTCCCGCAGTGCCAGCACAGCCGGATTAAGAGATGTGTGAACGGGCAATTTTTTGTGGTTCACTGCTTACTGAAACAAATGCTGAAAATAAATTCTGCTGTTACTTTTTAGATGGTTCCAAAAGTGGAATTAAGCTAAGTCTTATAATATTAATATAGAAAGTTTTCAAATTTTCAACAAAAAATATACACTTTTAAAGCTGCTTTTTCCCAGTTCTACCAAATCATGCAAGAGTTCTAGCTACATGACAGGCTCACACCACAAAAGTGGGGCCAGTTTGTTAGTCTCACCTTCTCCTACGTTGGAAACCTATCCTAACTAGGATAATTTTCATTTAAGCTGAAGGTAATGGAGTCACAGAGGATTTAGCAGCTTATGGGGTACCAAAACTCTACTATAGCTAAGTACTATATATGTGAGCTTATGTGCTTTGAATCCTATACTGAGTTCCTAAAACAATGCCTGGCAAGAAATGAGAGAAGAATAAGTTTAAACTGTGACACAATGTGAGAGTGGTGTTTTAAAATTTTAAAACAGGTGGGATTCCTCATACCACCTCACAATGAATGTTGTTTCTGCCACACCAGAAATGACAGCACTTCAAGGCAGGCACAGAGAAAAAACACCAGCAAAACCAATTCTGTTGCAGCTCAATACTTCTAGGAAGAATTTCATCCATCTGTGAAGCAAACTAAGAGATTCACATGCTCTACTCCTCCTGGGTCTTTCTCCTTGAAAACTTCTTGACGTTTAGAGGCATTGAACATGACCTCTCCATTCCTCCTCATTTGTTCGTTTTCAAACACATATTATTCTTCACCTAGATGTAATCTAGGCAATGTCATACATCTGTGATGCATCCTTCAGAGTATGAGGGCTACCAATGTTGTTTAATGGATCTTGTTTATCAGGCCTGTCTATTGTCATGGAAATTTAAAAATTATCTGATATGTTGAAAAATCAGATTAATTCATCAGCTATGGACATTATTCTTCATCACTTACTGACCTTAGAGGGTTTTTTTCCTCTTTGTAGCTGTTGAGATCCTATCTGTTTTCCATTTAATCTTGTAGTATTTCCATTTCATGATGAAGAACTTTTTATTGTCCACTTCAAAAGGAAGTTAAAGCTTCAAAGTCTATCTGCAGAAAATAAGAAAAGGCTTGTGCAGGAGCAAAGAGTTAAGGACAAAAGCACAGAACAAAATGTTAAGTAACTTAAGCATTACAGTATGGTAGGATAATTACAAGTAAAATGATGCCATATATGGTAATACTCACAAGGATTCAGGAGAAAGCCAAATGATGGGCACTGTTGCCCTGGGAGAAAGGAAATGCAATTCATGTAGTGATGAACTACAAATAACCTTTAATAAAGTGGAATAGTTCAAAGCTCAGGGTTTGTTTGAAGAAAGGTCTTTTTTTCTTTTTTTTTTAATTTTTCCAAAGAAACAAAGATGGAAGGTAGATTTATTTGAAAACTTTGTATGCATATGTCTTCAAATTGGTGTGTTTGGTTTGGAATTGTTCCCAGGACACTTAATTTTTATCAATAAAACATTGAAATGTTTTAGCACTGAAGCCCAGGCAGATGAATCCAGCTTCTAAACTGTACAAATTAACTCAAGTCTTGTGAAAAGTAACATATACATCTCAATTATTCCTGGTTAAAACTCTAAAAGCCAGAAGAAACAATTCTCATTGTGTCGTACCTCAGGCAGGAATTGGTTTTGGTTTCCTAAGGTTTACATCAATGTCATTCGGTCTTGAAAGTTTTGTCCAACACTTACCCAATATTATTTATATTCATTTATCACTGGTCCCTTGGTAGGGAAAATTAACTCCTGTATTTCCTAATTAGGAAAAGAAGGAGAACCAGCTTCAAACAAGTTGACAAATATCCACGGGATTTTTGAATGTATTGTTCTTTTTATTTTTAAATTCATTGTAGTTTAAATCCAAAGACAAAGAGGTCCAACTTACATTTAGACTGTTACCCTCCTCACAGCACTGACTTGATACAGTTGAAAGAACTAGTTTATTACATCCACACCCACTTTAATGTCCTTTTTGATTGCTGAGAGGACAGTAGAAAAACATTTTCATCTATATAACCGTCAGAGCCAAAGGTATCTGTAAGGTGTGAGATGATGTAATGTGACAGAAAGGACTGGAAATGTTCTGAGAAAAGACTCTCTAAATCTGGACCTCGCACCTGTACTTTGAAAACCACTATTTTACTTTAAGAGAGGGCTTAGGAGTTGTAAATAAACTTAGCCTGGAAGTCCTCTGGGAGGTGAAAAGTTACCACTGCCTTCCTACTTCCCAAGTGACAGTGCACAGAGCACAACCGGGACACCAGTCCTGCTGGTCAGGCATCTCCCCACTCAAGATGTCCCTTACTAGCTGGTTAGGAGGGACACCTCGGGCAGTCTCAGCTCTAGTCCCACTGAATTCAAAGAGTGTTTGAACATGGATTTCAGATGAGGCAGGATCACTTGCTTATTATCCAGCACCAATACAAGCTGTTAGTCTACTTTAATGCCAGAGATTCAGAAGAAAAAAATATTGTATTACTGCTGATGTTTTTTCTTACTGCTGTACCACATTATAGTTAATCTTGTATTTTTTGGTCTTAAAATAAAAGCAGACTCCCTGCCAGCTCCACTTCTCATAAATGTTTGGATGCTGCCAAAGCAAGATGAACTGCTGTTCAAAAATGCATCATGTTTTAGAACTGCCTTAAATGGCTCAATGTCCAGTCAAAATACGAACAGAACAGAGATACAGCTCTGATAATGTGTTCTTTGCATGCTGAAGTCGGGTGGATTTGGCGAGATGGTGTTCAGAGGTAAATACTAACTAAGCTGGGCAGTTTCCAGTCCTGTTTTTATACACTGAATACATCACGTGGCAGAAGGAGTCCTCTAGTTACCTACCTTCTTTTGTGTTATTTTCTTTCCCTTCAGAGGTGAATCTGGTGCTGGCAAGACAGAAAATACCAAAAAGGTCATTCAGTACCTGGCTGTTGTTGCTTCATCACATAAGGGCAAAAAGGACACCAGCATCACTGTAAGTGAGGTCTTCTGTATTCAACTCTTCTTCAAACCTGTTAGGACTGTATTGAGCTGACTGTGTTAACAGCAAGTCAACATCTGTGGCTTGCCAAACAGTTGACATATTAAGAGTACACAGTTACATCACAGCTCTATGTTTATGGAAAAAGAAGTTTGACACTCCCTTTAGGCATCAAATCAGAATGTACTTCGGTAGAAGAGAAATATTCATAGCTTTCCATATGCATAGCACCTATTTATATCCTGGTATGAAGGCTTTGAAGTCTGTAAGTGCTTGGGTCCTTATTTTACCCTTGGCCCCCGGCAACTAAGAAGTTTGGGAAAGCGTTTAACTAACACATTGGCCAACTGCATCACCAAACCGTTACCATCACCATACCAGCATTTAAACTTCCAAAGTTTTGATTTGTTTTATTAGTGAGTGAGTTTTCTTACTAACTAGTATTTTTTTTATTTTATTTTACTGTTCTGTTAGAGACAGCAACTTTGAAAGGCACTATTTTTTTAAAACACTTTGTTCCTTCAAAATTTGCAATAGTCTCGCCTTAGTCATTAAAGTTCACTTTCTTGCTCTGAACCATAAGACAAGCTTATACTTGCCCAGTTCTCAGAGATCATTCATATGGCTGAGCTTCTCACTTGCCTTTGCTGTTTCCAATGGTACAACTTCAGGTCCAACTTCCAGCCTTTTGAGTGTTAGTCAGATTTCTGCAAAAGAATGGAGCAATCCACTTTTATGACAAAACAGGCTTAATTCAGGAAGACATTTCAGCGTGTCCCGAATGCCAGACTGTGCTCAAAATAAGAAATTAGTAGAGTAGTGGAAAATGAAGTTGAAACTTCATGAGCACTTCTGTGCTAGGTCTTGTAGCTGCCCTTGCTTACCCTGCATGCCAACAGAGGACTCAAGAGCACAGGGAGTGTAGCTTGGCCTCTTCCACCATAAATAATTGTTGTTTATATACAGCAGATTCTGCCTTGAGGCAGGGGAAGGAGTAGATGTCCCTGTGGGTAGTATTTTCTAGAAATCTGTGATTAAATTTTGTGGAAACTGTCCAAGACTAAAGGCATTCTTTTCCTTTTTGAATGTTTATGCAAAAAAATTATTTCTTCTTATTGGGTCCCTTCTCAGTGGCTGGGGATATGAACTTGTGGTTTCAAGGCCATCCCTAATGGGCATCTAACTGCAGTTGCTGCTAACTCCTCTGGGGAATTACATGAATCTCAGGATCAAATTGGCCCTGAGACAGACCTGAAGGCACATATCCACCAGACAGAAGCCAAGAGAAAGTTTAATTTGTTCTATAACATTCTGACAAATAGCAATTCAGTGTCTGGGACTACTGACTCTGCAATATCAGTCATTAAAAAATAGCAACTAGCAAAATGCCTCAGTTGCACCAGAGAAGAGCTGCAGGGTTACCATAGAAACACCTGCCCTTATCTGGTCCTGGAAGACTAACCTGGGACTGGATCCAAATTCCATGTTTTTTTTTTTTTCTTCTGTTAAAATGCTCTATATATGTTAATGGTATTTGTACTCTTGGTATGTCTGCAATAGATTGTGTTTGTATTCCTGGTTTATGTGCATGGAAACTGTGTATTGGTTATTTTAATACAGGAAAAACAATAAAAATGTCTGTGTAATGGAAATGATACTGACACTTGTTTTATACCACATTATTCAATACAGCAAGGTCCATCTTTTTCTTACGTGAGTAACTTAGACTGTTTGATGTGTGTTTAAGGCACTGAGTGTAGATCTGCATGCTATTGTTGCACCTCAAAAATTTAAGACAGATTTTGTTGAAATATGTCGTATGATATGATAAAAAGCAACAATAGCACCAAATGCTCTCACAAATCAACCCTAACTGTGTCAGGCTCCATGGTAAAGAATGAGGTCTGACACAGGCAGGGTCATCTTTCAAGTATCACTCTCTTCTATATCTGTGTGTTCAAATTGCTATAGTTTGAATGAAATTTCCCACGATCCTGAAAGAGCCACTCACCCTGAAATTGGGCAATATGATTTCTGAATGAAAATACCCAAATGCTTTCTGTGCTTCAGGTTGAGCTTTTTAGGACTGTTGTGAAATAATTCCTAAACCTCACAGTGTTTGATTTGTTTGGCTGCATGCTTTCCATTTGATACTGCTTTCAGTTTTCCATTTTCATGTGAGTGTTGAGAATTGTGCACATCCACAGAAGTTAGCATGCTCTTAGCTTGCTGCTATGATGTGTAACAGAGCAATTCCCACTGCAGCCAGCGTCTGCGGGTGTATTATGGCAATACCTTACAGGCCCACATAGGCTGGCTCTCCTGTGTTCCAGTGCACTGTCAGAATACCAGTGCTTTGGGAATAGAGGCAGGTTTGCTGGCATATTCTTTCTGTTTCTGTGCCAGGCAAATGAGAGTGGGTTTTTTGAGGGTTTGTGGTTTTTTTTTTAATGAGGTCTTTCTTTCCCCATTCTGACCGCTGCCTCTCAGATGTTGGCTATGACAAAAGGCAATGTGTTGCCCCTTTATTTAATTCAATATTTCACCTGACAAGCTCTCAGCAAAAAAACCTAATATATTGCTGGCATAAGCAAATCTGTGGAGTTCAGTGGACATACACCTGCACACACTGCTGTTAATTTGGAGCCACAGTTTTATGCCCCAGGTTTACGGCACAGTTCAGTTATCACTAGAAGCAGGTGGTATCTGTCTCAGTTTAGCAGACAAGGCTCTATTTTCCCTGTAGCCATCTGATTTCAGCAACACCCTATGCTTATAGTGGAGTGTTAAAGCCTGCAGAGTGTAACTGCAAATAGTTGATCAGTACAGATAAACTTCAGGAACTTTTAGGAATTCCTTACTTATTCTAAGACTCCTCTATTGGCTCATTTGGAAATCTCCCTTCCCTCTTCCTCCAGCTCTTAGGTAGAAAGTTTTGGGGGATTTTTGGTGGGGTTTTTATTTTCCTTTTTTTTTCAAAATACAGTCTTGATATATGCGTTAGCTCTCAAAAGATCTGTGCCCTCAGGAAGGTGCTCATTCTTCCTTCTCATGACCATGCAGATAAGTTCAGCCATTTGTTAAAAATCTGTTGTTTTTTAATTACAGTTTTGAGGCAGCTCTCATCATTGCCACATAAGTTACAAGACATTCAGAAATGGCATTTAGAAAAAGGTTACCAGTTTTGCACACCAAGTGGGAAGCACTTAAATTTTTTCCAAATTACTTCCCCTAGAATCAACCTAAATATTGCTTTATTTTCTAATTAAAATTATTTAATTTATATCATATTATCTACCAATGTCTTTTTCTTTTCAGGGTGAGTTATTTGAAATAATGCATGTTACTGCAGAGTAGTATTCAAAGAATAGGATGACAATAAGCAAATGTGAAAGTGAGTGACCTCATAGGACAGAGCTGAGTGAGAAGTTCAAAAAGGCTGCATTCATAAGGAAAGGATTTTTTTCTACTTCATTGATTTGTTTAGAAATAGGGAGTATTAAATGCATGCTTGTTTCATTGCATGATTTGTTTCATTAGCAATTACCAATCACAAATAACAATATAATATGAAGTTTGTGTATTTGCATGAGAATTCATTATCCCAGTTTGAAATAAATCAATGCATTTCCATTTAACCTAAATAGCCTTGCATGGATCATTATTAATAGACTTGATGAAATCTGCTTTGTAGCTTTGTGCTGCATTATATTAAAATTATTCTTGGCAAGTTATTCTAATTACATCATCATTTGCTAGCAAAGGATCTCAATAAACTAACTTGAAAAAGACATGCTAAAGGTTCCTTTAAGAATATCCCTTCTAAAAATTATATTAAACTAAAAAAAAAAAAAGACATTGGATGACCCTTTCTTTTAAAAAGACCAGTCATGATGCTAAGCAGATTAATAGACTGATCTGTCACAGGCAACAGGACTGGAAAAGGGTCATGTATACAGGACAGCAATCAACTGCACAAATATATAAACACAAAGATTAACAGAGAATGAAAACAAATCCACATGAAGTGCAGTATTCAGGAAAAAAACCAGAGGCTTAAATTACCTTTCACATTCTTCTCCAGCGTACGTGTGTTGATTTTAATTAGGTCATTATGAAGCTTAGGGTTAACTGCATCTGAATGAATTTTAGGGTGAGCTGGAAAAACAGCTTCTACAGGCAAACCCTATTCTTGAAGCTTTTGGAAATGCCAAAACCGTGAAGAATGACAACTCCTCCAGATTCGTAAGTAGGAGAAATCCAGTTGGGTCTCTGGGAGGGGGAGGTACAGCATCTTTTAAAACACAATGTTCAGTGGCCTTCATCAGTGCTTCTCTCTAAAGAGCATCTTAAAACTAATCCCTTCAAAATAGTTTATAATTCCTCTCTGAAATAGGAATTTGGCCTTATAGAAGATTAAAGATCAGCTAAAACTTGCCAGTACTTTTGTCCTCTCACCATTTAGCAGTCTATGTGTGGCCTTCCAGAGTCAATTCCTGCACCAGGACATGTCCACCTTCAGAATACTGGCAAACAAAATCTGTACTTTCTTTTTCTTTGCACCGCTCTTGAGCATGTATCTCAATCATGCTTAGCAAGAGTGGATAATATATTAAAAAACCACAGGGGATAAAGAATAAACAGTCATACAAATTCAAGTTAGAATGATGTGAGCTGAGGGCTGTCACTATCCCATGACGTTTTTACTGGGACTGATGGCAGATTGTTGTTTTCCCTGCAGACCTTCCTCTCCCACCTCTGCTCTCTCCCTGCAAAGCTCAGGGATCCATGCAGATGAACCTTGGCAGACGGAGTTACATAGATCCATTTCTCTTCCCTCATGGACATTGTGGAAATCAAAGTAGAAAACAGATGTCATCATATCCCCAGCTTCCAAAGCCTGGCCCCCAGTAGGGGAGGACTCCTTTCCCACTAAGTGCCCAAATAAAATGTGGGTGCAAATCTCTGTAGAGGGAATATCAAAGAAGTTCACTTCCTTTCAGGCTTTTCCATAGGTTGTCCCAGCAGGAATGAATCAAGCATGTTATTAAGAGGATGATATACTTGTCTTAATAACCAGGCTGAATATTGGAAAATCTGGCATAACGTGAAAGAACAGCTCAGTCTAGGTCTTCTTTTCATTCCACAGGGCAAATTCATCCGCATCAACTTTGATGTGACAGGCTACATTGTTGGAGCAAACATAGAGACCTGTATCCTTTTCAGTGAGCTGCCTGGAAGGTAACTAGGGGAAGCAGAAGGAAGTAAGATAAACAAGCTCCATTGCATGTCTAAGAAAGGCAAATATTGCTGAGGCTGTTATAAACAAAGATGAAGGTAAATGGCTCCATTTATGCTGATACCAGCTTCTCAGTCTGTCTTACTCTCATGTTTACATTTTCAGGTCTGTTTTCTCAGCTATAGGGAAGTGTGCTATTCTCCATATACAGCTTCAGAAAATGGAAGAAACCACACCTAAGACAATGGCAGATGACTTGAAAAGCAGAGTCCCAATGATACAATAATGGAAAAAGATTGTCTTGTGGTTAAGATTTCATGTGATCTTGAAGGCCGTGTGGTCATTTTGTTTCACAACAGTGTGACTGTGCATGGGTCACTCCAGTTCCCTGTGGTCTACTTTTCCAGCTGCAAAAAAAGTTTCAAAACTTTACTGTTTCTTACTGGTGCTTACAGGCACTTTGAAAAAAAAAAAAAAAAAAAAACTGAATGTTTGGTATTATCACTACAGTTTGCCCAGGAACTTGGAACTACTTCCCACTTTTCAAGTCCAAGTTTGGCACTTCATACCAGTCCTGACTGGACTAGTGACAGCTAGTCACAAAAAGGGACCATAAATAAAATTTGCTTTTACATCTACAATACTGGCCTTAAGAGCTCTTTCTCTAGCTGGTCCACCTTATGTTGAAGGAATCATATAGGTACTTCATTTCTAAAGTGATGGGAATTATGTTGTGAATACTATTTTTATATATCTGATTTTAGAAACATTTGTATCTCTTGTGGTGCTTATTACCGTGATTACCAGTGTTCAAAATACAATACAAAATAGGTAATTCATCTGCTTATTTCGGTGAGAATTGTACCAATAGCAGAGCTCCTACTGCAGAATAAGACACATGTTCATGTTAGACAAGCTTGTGGCAAATATTTAAACAATACTAATGATGGTTCTGAGGCTGATGGCACAATGAAAGAAGAATTGAAATATGTTGATTTTTTTTTAACACACTTGACAAACAGATTTGCTTGAAAAATCCCGTGCTATTCGTCAGGCTAAAGATGAGAGAACGTTTCATATCTTTTACTATTTGATTGCTGGAGCTTCTGAACAAATGAGAAGTAAGTTACTTGCTAATGATTCTTTGATCTCATAGAACAGTCAGAGCAATGGCTTACTTAAGTAATTTATCTTAATTTCTTTAACTGCGTGTCAATCATTCCTTTCTCTCTTTAGCTATAGAAAATAATTATCTCAAGTGAATTATAAGAAAGCTTCTATTGATGTCCACCCGTTCGAGCCAGGTTGTTAGCAGTTTACAGGATATTTATATTTACAGGAGATGTAAACCCATTCAGATCCCATCTGGAATGATATCAAGATCAATAGGGAACAGTTATTCATTATTTTCTTACACAAAAGAAATGAGATTAAAAATATCATCTTGTTGTTTTAAAATAAATTAAGAGAATGTCTTTCCCACAGCACATTATTACACTGTGAAACCCATAGCTTCAGAATATTGAGAAAGTGAAAATTGTAAATGAATAAAAAAAAAAAGGATTATACATAATGTGTTGGAACATCATGGTTCAAATAAGACACGTTTCCCTAAGTCACTGTTTGCCAAAGAATGGCTAAAGTAATGCATAACTCTGTATTTCCCCTGGTTTTTATGCTCCTTACCTAAGAACCTGTTGCTGGCCATAGTATTGGGCTGCAGGGTCTTTTGGTCTGGCCTGCTATGTTTGTTACCTGGTTCCATTCTTATTATACCTGAAATGAATCCCCATGGGGAGAGGTGTAATTCTGAGTAGGTTACGCATGGTGTGAAGTGAAAGACTTTTGAGAAGAATGGCTCAGATTTGAGTCCATAGGGTGCAAAATTCCATGGAGGGGCAGAGACACTCCGCAGTTACTAATGAAAACTAGAAACTTAGTAACTCTTCATTTAGCAAGCTTGATTCTCAAAATGTTTGTGCACCACAAAACTCTGAATTCCTCCTATAAGCAGAGCCTTCCTTTGGTGAAAATGATTTTGCCTTTTTTTTTTTTTTCCTGTTGTTCATTGGGATAACTTGTGTACCAAGACCATTAAGTTAAGACATGTAAGTAAAGCTTTTATTCTTTGTTTTTTAGATGACCTGTTGCTGGAAGGCTTCAACAATTATACCTTCCTGTCTAATGGCCACGTGCCTATTCCAGCTCAACAAGATGATGAGATGTTCCAGGAGACCTTGGAAGCCATGAAAATTATGGGCTTTAATGAGGAGGAACAGATAGGTGAGAACTGTTAGCAAGATTCTATTCAAGGTATACATCTGCAAGTGACACTATATAGAGATGCAAATGAACAGAAATTAATTCTGTTCAGATCAATCATTTTGCAAATTATACATATGAAGTAAGATTCTACATTTATATAAGAAAATTAAGAATATTTAGATTTTTAAGTCCATGTTTCTCTGGAGAAGTGTGATCTTGCATGAACCATCAACTGGAGGATTCTAAGTGTAGCCATGTTGTCTGAACTCTCTGCCTCTTATTTCCTCTGTATAAAACTATTACCAAACATTACACAGCTACTGTTTCTAAGAAGTGCACTGTGAATTAGTGCCCATAGATTTAACTCCTTCTCAGAAGGTATTAGATTAATTAAACCACAGATGTCTTGGGGAAAGAGAATGAATGTACTCTCAGAAGGTGAAACTCCTCAAGCACAGATTGGTTCCTACCTCATGTTAGGAATAAGATAGGAACTCCGTTCTGTGTGATCAGGAGAGAGATGAGATCAAGGCAGGATCTAAACACAGGATCAAGATCCCATAACACAAGCAGCATAGTGAGAGACTGTAACAACAAGCAGCACAGCGCCTGAAGAAAACAGAAACCAGCAGCAGGAATCTGGGGGGAGGATAGCAGGGACTTAGAAAAGACTGGCAGTGAAGACACTGAAACCACTGTCACAGATCTCTGACACAAAACACTACCAGCCTCCTCGGAACCATTGCCACCTTTGTATTAAACAGGGTGACGTTTCAGGAAGTCTTGAGAGTATTAGGGTGACTGTTCCCGCCTTGCAAGGAGATCTAATTACAATCTACTGATTTCAGGTGGTTATAAAAGTTCTATTTAAAAACAATTACTACAGTAACCTACCTTTTCTGACTGCTGCAGTGGGTACTGGTGGGAGGAGCTGAAGTCAATAATGAAAACACTTTGTAAACCACCTCCTTCAAAGGTTTAAACTGGCAGCACTTGCTGGAAACACTGTGAAAGAAATATTGAAGAGTCACCACCTATATTGGAAAATAGAATATATATCATCAAAGAGAAATTATCTCTGTGATGAACAGAACAACTGGTGATGCATAAGGCAGCTCTATACAGTCATTTAGACATGGATCAAACAAAATGGTTGTCACAATCTTTTGCTGTCAATCTGAATGAAGAATTGCAATGGCACTCACTCCTGACTTACTTAAATTCCACAGTATCAGTGCAGTTGTCACCATACAAAAGTACTACAACACATGGTGTTTTGCAAGATAATTTGTGTTTATGAAAGGAAGATTTCTCACTAGAATATCTCCACATGTACCCAAAAAAGACTACGAATCCAAGCCAGCTCTGAAAACAGTAATGACCATTTAAAGGCATTTTTTCAAATTTTCCAACAGCTAGGAGGAAAAAGTTGCCAAATACTCCAATTTAATTTTGAAAGAAATTGAACAGGCTCACATAGCTCATATTTGTATTCGCTGATTCAAAGAAAAGAAATAAAAACAAAGAGCATGAACCAACAACTAAACTTATCTTGAAAATGTGGGCCTGCAAGAGACATTGATCTGCGTAGCTTTTAGCTTTCACTGTTCCTGGGAGGGTGCAGGGCTTCAGCTGGTGAATGCCAGTGTGCACTGCCCATGGATGCAAAGTGCCATGCCCCAAGTGACACCTGGTGGCAGAAGTAGCGTCACCCCATCACTTGAGCCAGACCAGCTGTGGCAGCCAGCAGAGCTCCATCGCATCCCAGCCCTGCCTCAGCAACTGAGGAATACTGAGAAAAAATATCTTACCTTGCCAGGACAGCGGAGATCATCCCAGCCCTAGTAAATTCAGATGATTTTTATTTTATGATATGATTTTTACTCATGAAGACTGGTTTGTTCTTTTGCCAGGGCACGCGTATTGGTGTTGACAGCAGCGTTCTCCGTTACAACAGGATTCGTTACATTACTGTCTGAATCCCTTTGGTTTCATGCTCTAAAATATAAGCCCATTAGGACAGTATTCTCCTGTGTAAATTTACCATATAGAACTTCCTAGATTCCTATAATCTCATCTGTAACTGTCCTGGTTTTGCCTAGAATAGAGAGAATTTTTATTTTTAATAGCTACAATAGTGCTGTGTTTTGAATTCAGTATGGGAATTGGTATGAGAAGAATGTTGATAATATACTGATGTTTTTAGCTGTTGCTAGGAAATCAATGACTTCTCAACTTCCCATGTCTTGCTAGTGTGCAGGTGCACAAGATGCTGGGAGGGAGCACAGCCAGAGCAATGGACCAAAACTGGCCAGTGGAATATTCCTTATCATACAACATTATGCTCAGTGTATAGATGAGGGTGGGCTGGGCAGCTGGGGCTCTTCTGCACTTGAGATTTTAGGATTTTCTCTCCTCTGGGATCAGTAGCCAGGAATGGGCTGAGCACTGGTCAACAGGGAGGGAGCAACTGCATTGTGCATTGTTTTGGTTTTTAATTCTATCATTACTATTATTATAATTTTACTTACTTTTGGAGTTTTTTTAATCTCAACTTACAAGTCTCCTTACCTTTATCTCTCCAATTCTGTCCTCCGTTCCCTGGGACAGAGTAGGGGAGGTGAATGGCTGCTTGGTATTTGGTTGCTGGCTGGGTTCAAACCATGGCAGTAACATATCAGCAAATTTTATGACCTGAGTTAGGCAACATCACGTTCATATATATTTTAGTAATCAAAAAATCAATCGTTTTTCTGTACTTTGATGCTAACTCTTCAAAGATTTGTATACATTTGATTTTAGTTGCACAACTAAATATCCCCACATTCCTTCATAACTAGAGCTTCAGAAGTTCTACACATTTTTGAAGCTACTGGTAATTGATAGATTTTAAAAATTATTATTATTTTAAAGTCAGAGTTATAGATTTCCAAGTGACTGAGCAAGAAAGATGCTACAGTCAACTGTAAGTGGGAGATGGATTCCTGAGACTTGGGGGGGTGTCTCTCTGGAGAGTCAGCACAACTTAATTTGGAGCTGCCAGTCCTCCCAGACTGGCCAGTTTACTACTCCACTGCACAGACTGTTGAGATGCTGTTCAATCAGTTCTCTAACTCCTGCATTTTAAGGCAAACCTAGCTCTTTCCACAGACTATGATTATCATAGGCAATAGAATGAATCTTTGTTATCACAAAGGATAGAGCTTTCAAAATGTGTCCATTCTGTTCCTCATTTGTATTATCTGTTTCTCTTACAGCTGTACTGAAGGTGGTCTCATCTGTCCTACAACTGGGTAATATTGTCTTCAAGAAGGAGAGAAACACTGATCAAGCTTCTATGCCAGACAATACTGGTATGATTTGACACTTAAAAAATTTAGATAACATTAAGAAATTAATAAAATAGCAGCTGACTAAGCACTCTCTATATATTTTTTAAATTTCATTGTTATTACATATATACTTCATGGGCTTTAAAAGATATACCATACTTAAAATCAGCTCAGTTTTCATTACCTTTTCTAGTAATCTTGAATACACAAATTGATGAACAGTGAATTTGCTGCTGAGCAATACTTTTATGGCAAGTGGTGTTCTCTTGTATGTACAATAAAAGAGCTTTTAAGGATGATAAATAGCTTCACACACATGCTGAGTTGTTTGTAGTCACACTTACTGACCTACTGAGAGAAAACTCAATCTGAAATAAAAATCTCACTCTTTTATTCTAGCTGCACAAAAAGTGTGTCACCTGATGGGGATTAATGTGACAGATTTCACAAGATCTATTCTAACCCCAAGGATCAAAGTAGGACGAGATGTTGTTCAGAAAGCTCAGACCAAAGAGCAGGTATCTACTTGCAGTCTGCTCAGCTCTGCTGAAACTATTCTCTTCTGCTATACAGAAATTAGCAGCTAATTAGGATTCTTCTTTCACTTACAATTTTGTCTTCTTTATTTCAGGCAGACTTTGCCATAGAAGCTTTGGCCAAGGCACAATTTGAACGCCTTTTCCGTTGGATTCTAGCTCGTGTAAACAAAGCTCTTGATAAAACAAAAAGACAAGGTGCTTCCTTCTTGGGGATCCTTGATATTGCTGGATTTGAGATTTTTGAGGTAGGTGCTGCAGGACACAAGTTGGCTAAACTCCTTATTATCATGCAGTGGTTTAGATGCAGGATGACAAAAATCTAAGTTCAGAGCCACAGAACCAATGGGATTGTTCCAAGCTGGCTAGCAGTCTGTGGCCAACATGGCCCACAGGCCTACTGCACCTGCCTGCTTGCCTTTCCCTTGGGCAGGAAGGGCTGGGGGCTGGCAGCGTGCCCCTGGTGGGGTCCTGTAGGCTCAGCGTATAGAGACAGGGTCTACTTTTTATGGTTAATAAAAGAGGTGCCAGTACAAAGATTTACCGTTTGAGAAGTTAATGTAAATTTTCAAGATCTTATATTAGAAAAATATGTATCCTTGTATTTCAATTATTTTAATATGTAAAAAAGAATTAGAAGATGGCAAATTTCATCTTGTCATTTAAGTTCTGACTTGAAGGTCTCTTTCTAACATTAGGAATACACGTTTTTCCTCTTCACAGATCAATTCCTTCGAGCAGCTGTGTATCAATTACACTAATGAGAAACTGCAGCAGCTTTTCAACCACACAATGTTTATACTGGAACAAGAGGAATACCAGAGAGAGGGCATTGAATGGAATTTCATTGACTTTGGCCTTGACCTGCAACCTTGCATTGAGCTGATTGAAAGACCAGTAAGATTATATCTCTGTAGGTGGGATAGAATCCATCAGGGTCAGTTACCTATCAACATAACAAGAGAGACATATAAGTTATTTCAGACTCTTTGTTGCCTGGGAGAATTTGTAAAACAGGGAATAAAGAATGTAGTGCTCTTTCTTTATCTGTGCCTGTGATGATACTGATCTGTTATTGCTCACACTGCAGACCAACCCTCCAGGCGTCTTGGCTCTGCTGGATGAAGAATGCTGGTTCCCCAAAGCTACTGACACATCCTTTGTGGAGAAACTATGTCAAGAACAAGGCAACCATCCCAAATTCCAAAAGCCCAAGCAACTCAAGGATAAAACAGAGTTCTGTATAATGCACTACGCAGGAAAGGTACTGGACAGATTGAACTATTTTGGCTTAGGGAACTTTGATTCTTTGATGCCCAAATGGTAAAAAAAGAAATGGTCCAGTATTTTTTTTTAAAGCCATCCTGCAATGATAAGGGATGGCTTTACTTATATAATGTATATATTAAGTGCTTTAATTGCATCACATATGAAGTAAGATTTGCAAAACATTCATGGTTGTGCTAAGCTTACATGAAACCAAAAATAACAACCAACAGGGTCACTGAAAAATCAAAGTAATTTGGATACCTATTTAGCATGCAGATTTTTTTAAAGGCAGGGCAGGCACCCTGCCATGGATACGCAAAAAGCTTTTTACATGCTAGGACATGTAAGAATAAACACTCAGCTCTCAACCATAGAAAGTGTTTCACATTGTCATTATTTGTAGGATTTTGTGTTAATACAGCGTCCTGTGGTTTTGGACACTCAGATTTCTTTATCAAGAACAGATTTTTGAAGGAGCACTGTTTCCTGCAGGTTACCTACAATGCAACTGCCTGGCTAACAAAGAACATGGATCCACTAAATGACAACGTGACCTCTCTGCTGAACCAGTCTTCAGACAAATTTGTAGCAGACCTTTGGAAAGACGGTGAGTCACAACTCTAAATCAGTAACGTAATTTAAAGGGAGAAACTACTATTAGAACTTTTTGACAACTGTGAAAGTGAAAAGCATAGAAGAGACTGAACTAAGAAAGAAGAATAATGTGTTCCAAAGATTTATGGAAAGCATCATTAGATAGTTTTAAGCACCATCAATAAATTTCCTTACTTAATATTATTCAGCGACAAAATTAAAATTATTCATTACACTTTCAATGTTACTGAGTACGTGGTACTGTGGACTTCATTTAATAGAGGTTATTGTGGAATCTTATCAATGACTTACCATATACACTCCTCTCCCAGCAGTCCTCCACAGCTCTCTCCAGTGATGTATAACCTTGACTAACCTTGACCTCAATCAAAAGAATGTCTGTATGCATATAGAGCACTTAAAAAAAAAATGTTTATATGGCACTGTAACACATATACTACTAGATGAATAATCAATATATGGACATAAATGTGCAAACACATATGGCTCTGAATTATCACATAACTGAGGGAGATTATTAGCTAGACTTTGAGAATCACTGGGTAACAGATTGGAGTCAAGAGATGGTGTTGTTCCTGGACCTGACACCAGTCTACCAATTGGGTATGTTGCAGAAGGACTGTCCTGTTTAGAGCAAACATAAAATAAAATATATTCTGTGCATTGAGTCACTCCATTCTGTCACTAGTTAACAGAGATCCTCATTTTCACATTTGACAGGAATTAGACTATTTATTCAGAAGGCTCTTCTAGTTCTTCTGTAACTATGATTCTACTGCATCAAAAATATATTGGTCCTTTAGGAAGCTGCATTTTAACAATGACAGTGACAGATACAATGAGAGGCGAGGACAGTTTATATAAGCAGTGCCATTCATACTTTCTTCTATATTTTAGTGGATCGTATAGTTGGGCTGGACCAGATGGCCAAGATGACTGAAAGCTCACTCCCTAGTGCTTCAAAAACCAAGAAAGGCATGTTCCGTACTGTTGGACAACTCTATAAGGAGCAGCTGACCAAACTGATGACCACCTTAAGGAATACCAATCCCAACTTTGTTCGCTGTATCATTCCAAATCATGAAAAAAGGGTAAATTTCAAATGCTCCATTTTCAGACTCCTGCCACATCATTCCTGTTGAGCACTGTACCAGCACATTGCAGAGCTGAATGATGTCTTCAAACATAGAAATGCAGCTGGTAACATTTTTGTAAATTTCTACTGTGCTAAAAATACCCTCTGCTCTCTTTACAGGCTGGCAAACTTGATGCCCACTTAGTGCTGGAGCAATTGCGCTGCAATGGTGTCTTGGAAGGTATTCGTATCTGTCGGCAGGGATTCCCCAACAGAATTGTCTTCCAGGAGTTCCGTCAGCGGTAGGAATCTCTCACTCAGTCCTAACTCTGGGTTTAATAGGGGTGTAGTAGACATTTGTCTGTAGAAAACAATCTGATGTGTTTCGACCTCCATAACATCAGTGTCTTTTGGCAGATATGAAATTCTGGCTGCAAATGCTATTCCTAAAGGATTCATGGATGGGAAGCAGGCTTGTATACTGATGGTGAGGAAAGCATTTTTTTTCTAGTGATAATCAGGTCTGTATAGCTAATATAAAAGCTGTTGAGAGTAATGCCAAGTATTGTTTAATGCCCTAAACCTCAGCACGGGAGTTAACAAATAGCTCCATTTTCCTGCAGATCAAAGCATTAGAACTCGATCCCAACTTGTACAGAATTGGACAGAGTAAAATCTTCTTCAGAACTGGTGTTCTGGCTCACCTGGAAGAAGAGAGAGACCTGAAGATCACAGATGTTATCATCACCTTCCAGGCACAGTGCCGAGGCTACCTAGCAAGAAAGTAAGAATATGTCTAACAAAACGAACATCTTCTGTAGCAGAGTATCTACAGTAGCCTTTAGTTCTCTGTGCAATGCACTGAAAATAACAAGTTTTTTTATTATCTATTATTTGTACTGCATTAGAACACAATGTGTGTCCAATGAAGGACTCACTTTCTGCCCAGAAGAGGCTTATTAGTGTAGCTACAGGGAATCAATTACACTGTGAGGCTACTCACACTCTGTGCAGTAAGTGCTCTGAGGCAATGACCCTTCATTAAACATGTATTTGTACAGGTAGGAGAAGGAGCATCCTAGCCTGTGACTGGAACCTTATGTACTATTACAAGCAGCAGCACCACTGGCATTTGTAAAACAAAATAATTTCACACACAGATCGAGCATAAAGAATGGCTCATCCAGCACAATCTCAGTTAATGCAAATCACAGAACTGTTTGTGATAATGCCCTTTTTCTGCATGCTGTCAGGCTTTCAAATTGCTGGGCAAAAAAGTTTAAATATGTTTCAAGAATGATGATCACTGCAAATCCTGAGTGCCTGTATACTCTGGAAAGATCTGTACTTTGTGGCTTGTCAGAGCTAACAGCCAAAAGACAGATGACTCAAAATAAGAAAGATAAACAGTTACCACCTTTCCTCACAAAAGTACATGCGCTGTTGAAGTGAAAAAAGAATTTGTGCCAGACTTCTTAAACCATGTGGCTAATCAGCAAACTCTCGTGCTAGAGTCTCTTTGCTTAATGTGGGTATCTTGCAGACACTGTATTCTCAGACTGAACCAATTTGCTTTATGTTTTTAATGACAGAGCCTTTGCCAAGAGACAGCAACAGCTGACTGCAATGAAGGTTATCCAAAGAAATTGTGCTGCTTACCTGAAGCTGAGGAACTGGCAATGGTGGAGACTGTTCACTAAAGTGAGTGACTAGTATCAGTGAATCTTTACTCAGCATTCCAAAAGAGATGAAATGCACAAGATACCGAGGTGTATCGTGTCAGGCATGCACCTCATTCCCGAGTCCATTGTAGCTGATAGCAAAAGCCTCATTAGCTTCACAAAATTTTGGTTTAGAGGTACTCTGGATAGTTACATAATGCCATTAACATTAAAGTTAGTTCTAGCTTTAGAAGAAAAACTAGGCAAGCAGAGATTCGTAGAAGTTTTTGCATGTTTGGGGGACTTTTTTTATTTGCCTAAAATGAAAGAATTTCAGAGGAGTGAATGACAGTGCAAATGTGAATTTTTGAACATGCAGAGTTAGCTCTGGAGTTTCCTAACTGGGACATTAAACATCATCACCTCACTAGGTGCTCAAGAAAATCAAGTCTATTTTCCTATTGAAGAGGTCTAGGTTTTTTCTTTTCAAGAATGGACTTCAGTTTGGATATAGAAAACTGTTCCTTGTTGCACTGATAGCAGAGTCCTCTGCAAGCAGAAATAGGCAGTGAAGTGCACCCATGAGTGCACATTGCCCTTCTATGCAGGTGTAGCTTTTGTATATTATCAATGGATGAAAACAGGCTTGGAGCCATTCAAAAAGTGACACTATAGGAGGCAGAGGTGCTCACAAGGCTCCAAGAACTAACACAGAGATGACCAAGAACAAAACTGCTGAAGCTTGTTGGTTTAAAGATTCTTACATCAAGCCTGGATGGAAAATATTTGTCTGCTACCTGAGCAACAACAGGCAATGCTACCATTAGTGCCAGTCAGGGTGGCACCTTGAAGTACCAGGTTCAGTAACATAAATACTGTCAGGAAACATTCTTTAAAAAAACCCAAAAAACAAAACCCAACCAAACAAAAACCTTTTTATTTTCAGGTGAAACCACTGCTGCAAGTCACCCGTCAAGAGGAAGAAATGCAGGCCAAAGATGAAGAACTACAAAAAACTAAGGAAAGACAACAAAAAGCAGAGAGTGAATTGAAGGAGCTGGAACTGAAACACACACAGGTGATTTACAGCTCTGAGCCTCTGGGAAATGCTAGCTGTTCTTTCACCATTTCCAGAAGCTATTATAAAAAAAGGTTGTTTTTTTTTTCCTTTGTACCCATGATTGTATTCAGAGCAACGGTCCAAAACAAAAGTTGAGTGCAGACAACCTTCCAGCAGAGCTGTTTATGCTCAGGCCTAACATGCACACAAGAACCTGTGATAGAGCTGCCTGCCTGTACTCTAGGACTACCTAGTAAAAGGACACTGTGGGGCAATTTGCAATCCAAGTCTTTACTTCCTATCCATTTTATTTGCTTAGCTTTGTGAAGAGAAGAACCTCCTTCAGGAACAGCTTCAGGCAGAAACTGAACTGTATGCTGAAGCTGAAGAGATGAGAGTCCGTTTAGCTGCTAAGAAACAAGAGCTGGAAGAGATTCTGCATGAGATGGAAGCCAGAATTGAGGAAGAGGAGGAGCGCAGCCAGCAGCTGCAAGCAGAAAAGAAAAAGATGCAACAACAAATGCTGGTAAGGAGGCATAAGTGACAAATAAAAGTTATTTTCTGTATCAGATTAAAAAAAAAAAAAAGGAAACTGGCAAAGCTCAGATCTAACGAAAGCTTGCTACACAGCCCTCTCTATAACGTGTCTGTGCCACTGAAGTGAGATCAGTTAATACTCTTTCCTCCAGTTTTCTTCTTCCCCACCTCAATTTGAAATACTTGTCTCTCTAAATTTAACAAACCTTTTATCCTAAATTACCAAGCATTGCAGATTGTTTCTCAGTAAAACCAGAAAATTGTACAACATACCCCACATACAGATTATAGGGAAGTTTAATGTTTATCACTAAGTGGTATTTTATTTCCAGAATTCATGTTTTGTGGGTTACTTTTTCCCCCCCTCAAAGGACCTTGAGGAACAGCTGGAAGAAGAAGAAGCTGCGAGACAGAAACTACAACTTGAAAAAGTAACAGCAGATGGCAAAATAAAGAAAATGGAAGATGATATTCTCATAATGGAAGATCAGAATAACAAACTAACCAAGGTAAGCATTGTGGGTTCATTTTCTTACTTTGTGAAAATAGTGCAAGGTGATGTTCTCTTCCTCTAGAAGAACAGGAATACTCCTGCCTAGATAGTCTCATGGCTGTACAGATTCACCAGACTATGAGTCCAGCCTCTGTTAAACAAGTTCCTGACAATTTTTCCATGCTCGTTTAAGTAATTCAAAATTGTGTAAAACTACTGGTTTTGAGGTCTGTTGTGGTAAGAATATCTTCAAGCAAAATAGCCACAGCAGTCAAGCATAGCCAGTGGAAGGCATGTCCTCTTGGCCCCAAGCAGTTTAACGCCCCCTGGTTTTCACTTAATTTCAACCAAACTTTCTGATTAAAACTGGAAGTTAGCGTGTATTCCTGTACTTTTTGAAAGGGGCTGCTGCTCTGAACTGGGCCCTGTACTTACCACCCATTAGAGCGAGTACAAATTCTAATAGCAGCAGAGTAGGGAGTATGGAAGTCATAGATACCACTCAGCTCCTCTGTAATTGACAAACTGAAATATATCACACAGTTTCAAGAAATACTGCATAAAAAGACAGTATCTTGGGCATTTTTAGTTGGCAAAGACTTGCTTCAAGATCACCAATGACAGACACTTTTATTAACAGAAGTATGTTATATTTCTTAAGGAAAGAAAACTCCTTGAGGAAAGAATAAGTGATCTAACAACAAATCTTGCAGAAGAAGAAGAAAAAGCCAAAAACCTCACAAAGCTGAAAACCAAACATGAATCTATGATTTCAGAACTTGAAGGTAACAGGAAGAAAAGTGTTTGATAACAGTTTGGGGCTTTTTTTTTAAATTTTTTTTTGCCTTTGCACACAACAAAATACCACAAACAGATTCTGGAGAGAACAAAAAAAAAATTTGTGGGGTTTTTCAAATTTCTTAGGTTGAATCCATTTTGTGTGTGAGAATCACCAAAACCCCAGGATGCATAAACCATACCTTTTAAATGTATTTATTTTTACATACAAAAGAGCAAAGGAGAGAAAATTGAGGAAAAAAAAAAAATTAATGCTTCTTCTGGAGAAAGATAAGTGATTCTTTGGGGTGGCTAGAAATAAGTGACAACAGTCAGGAACTTCATGTTGCTTCATAAATGCAGTGACTTGGAGTTAAATATACAGCCTTTCTGCAGGATAGACATTGTTTTGCTTAAATTCAAGACTGGATTAAGGATTTCTTGCACTAAACACACTCCCCTGACCAAAATCTTTACTTTTTTAGTGCGACTGAAGAAAGAAGAGAAGAGCAGGCAAGAATTGGAGAAAGTTAAGAGGAAGTTGGAAGGGGAGTCAGGTGATCTACATGAGCAAATCGCTGAGCTCCAAGCACAAATTGCTGAGCTGAAGGCACAACTTGCCAAGAAGGAGGAAGAGCTGCAGGCTGCTCTAGCCAGGTACTCACTCCTGAATCTACATACAGGTTGAAAACCTAGGCTAGAACACCTCTCCCTCCTTCTCCAGACACTGATGCTACAGCCATGAAGCTCATCTCTCAGTCACATCCTCCCCGCGCGCTTTCCCCATCTTTCAAATTTCTTTTTGTGCAAAATAACAATACTATTGTTTGTCCATAGATACAGGTTCTTAGCTCTGGATACCAATGAAAACTCCTCTTCCCAATAGCATTGGCAGTGCTGTCAAGTAAAGAACAAAATTTAACAACATACTTCATAGGCAGAAATATTTGAGTCTTATCTTGATTGATTCCAGAGTCTCAGTGGATTTTTGGTATAAACTTAAGAGACATTAAACCAAAATGTTTGCTGAATCAGCTGATCAGCATCTCCAGGCATTGTGTCCCGATACATTACAGCTGTTGGATCCTTTCTGCCTCAGTCCCTCTTCTTTCTTTGGTACTTTCTTGCACAGACTGGGTAAACCTCTAATCTCTGTATACTGATTTCCTCAAAGTGAATTTCCCCCCCCCTCATACATATATATAATGAAAAACTTTCTTTTCAGGCTTGAAGATGAAACTAGTCAGAAGAATAATGCCCTCAAGAAGATCCGTGAATTGGAATCTCACATCTCTGATCTTCAAGAAGACTTGGAGTCTGAGAGAGCTGCAAGAAACAAAGCAGAAAAACAGAAGAGAGACCTAGGTGAAGAGCTCGAGGCTCTTAAGACAGAGCTTGAGGATACTTTGGATACCACAGCCACCCAGCAAGAGCTCAGGTATGGAAATGTAGCACCTGGGCTAAAAATAAGTGTCACCAAGCTCAGTATAATGCTGTCTAGTAACAGTGCAGTAGTGCTATTTTTCCAGTGACTGGAACACTCTTATCTGCTGCTGTTCCAATTTATGTGTGTTACCTTCCAGAGCAAAGCGTGAACAGGAGGTCACAGTGCTGAAGAAAGCTCTGGAGGAGGAGACTCGAACTCATGAAGCTCAGGTCCAGGAGATGAGGCAAAAGCACACTCAAGCTGTGGAGGAGCTAACAGAGCAGCTGGAACAATTTAAACGGGTAAACAGAAAATCATCTCTTTAAAAACTATCTACCAGATAACATTGCTTCCTTTTATAGATCATCTTTCTTCACTTCATGCTTGTAGGCTAAAGCAAACTTGGATAAGACCAAACAGACGCTGGAGAAAGACAACGCTGATCTGGCTAATGAAGTCAGGAGCCTGAATCAGGCCAAACAAGATGTGGAGCACAAAAAGAAGAAGCTGGAAGTACAGCTACAAGAGTTACAGTCCAAATACACCGATGGAGAGCGTGTTCGGACAGAACTCAATGAAAAAGTTCATAAGTTACAGGTAGGAAGGAGTCTGACATTTTGCTGTGACACCTTGAGCCTGAGTTTATACTGTTCTGTAAAGGTATGGGGAAGAATCCTGGCCCTGTCCACTTCACCCCAAACAGTAATTTTTATCATCTGTAGGGTTCCCACCTTGAACTCCTACCTCAGTTATCACACAATTAAACAATTACAACCATTCTGTCCCATGGAAGCGAGAGCTTTATTCTCACTGTCCCTCTGTACATGTTGCAGTCTGTAATGCCACCACTGGTTCAGTGACTATGCTGCATGTTTTAGAATTTCTTTCTGTTCATTCATTTTTTGGTGGTGGGATATAGGCATGTGGCTTTTGAAAATAGATTACAGCCAGTAAATGCATACGATGTGGTCAAAAAATGATAATGAAAGGAGAATGCTCACCTAGCTATGATTTAGTGTCTAATAAGAAATAACTAAAGATAAACTGGTTCTTTTGTAGACATCCAATATCCAATCAAGCCTATTGTTACAACATTGTATATAGCAGTGATAAGCTTTTCTTTATTAAGTTAGGGCATAAATGAGAAAATACAATCAAAATGCATCAACTTCTGTGAAACTTGGGAAAAAGGAGGAAAATACACAAAAATCCCCATTCCCCTTTGCAATTCATTGAAAGGAACATACTAATAGTGCTTTATAAATACAACTAGGTTTTGATATATAGTAATAAAATACGAAGGTAAACTAAACAAAAATGGTGTTAGACCTTGGGGGTCTTAATACACAGGTCACAAAGATGACACATGCAGGCAATGCAGAGTTTGTGTGTAGGATTTAGTTCCACAGGACTTAAATTCCACATATTGTCCAGAAAAATTATGGCAAAAATGTGAATTCCAGTTAAGCTAGAAACACTGTTGGTGCTTGAGATGACCCAGAAGCACAGGAGCAGATTCAGATCCTGTTAAAAGTTAAGATTTCAATCTAGAGCAAACTAAAGTTTGGAGGAAGATTTTGAATTTGAGCAAAATAACTGAGTTTATTCACTTTGTTGTCTCACAGGTTGAGGTTGAAAACGTTACTGGTTTGCTCAATGAAGCAGAAAGCAAGACAATCAAACTGACCAAAGATGTTGCAACCTTAGGATCTCAGCTACAAGATACACAGGTAAGCCTGCAAACTGCAACAGCTCACCTACAATAATTATTAGACGCACTATACAAAGCCCTAAACCAATGACTGTATTGCCAATTGATGTGGTGACTGTAGGAGCTGCTTCAGGAAGAAACACGGCAGAAGCTAAACGTGTCTACCAAGCTTCGTCAGTTGGAGGATGAGAAGAACAGCTTGCAAGAGCAGTTGGATGAAGAAATAGAAGCAAAACAAAATCTGGAGAGACATATTTCAACACTGACAATACAGGTATCAATGCCATAGCTAAATCACCAGCTCCACTACTGAGAGTTTTGTCAGTAATTGCAGAGGTTTCAGATCTGTAGAACTATCCTGGCGCAGCACCTGGACCTTCAGGGAACTAGTGCTGTTAGCCCAGATAGCATTACTGAAGCTCCACAGTGAAGCCAATAGTTTCCCTCTTCTTCAAGTGTGATCTCTAGGACAGGTATAAATGCAAGGTAGCTCCAAAGATAGTCTTGCACCCTAGGCCTGCATGTGCATATTAGGCCTGTAGTCTGCCTTGTTTTATGAAGGGGGGGCTGATGGGTAGCTGGTCACTAGTTTAACATGGGTCAAATTAGATAAGATTCTGGCTCTCACTTCTCTCCTGGCTATCTTCTTTGACAAGCTTTGTTGGCACTGCCTTAAGCACTTGTCCTCTAATTTCAAATTTCAGCTCTCTGACTCTAAGAAGAAGCTACAGGAATATTCCAGCACAGTAGAAATGATGGAAGAAGGAAAAAAGAAACTTCAGAAGGAAATTGAAAGTCTTACACAACAGTTTGAGGAAAAGGCTGCTTCTTATGACAAACTGGAAAAAACCAAGAACAGACTCCAGCAGGAGCTGGATGACCTGGTGGTGGACTTAGACAACCAGCGTCAGCTGGTCTCCAACCTGGAGAAGAAACAGAAGAAGTTTGATCAGGTGGGGATTTAAGATACTTCCTTGCTGCATTATCACCTAACTTTTCTGGAACTCACAGACACTCCACTGGTTTAGTGCAATATAAAGCAGGGACAAAAAATAAATTAAAATTTAATTACAGACACGGGTTAATTTTCTATTTATACACCTTTATCAAAAAGCAAAGATTTTTCTCCATCATTTACAACTGACAAGACAGTTTCAATAGAAAAGCCTTATTACTATTGACTTCCTGTATTAACTCTACCTTTTCACAGATGCTAGCTGAAGAGAAAAACATCTCTTCAAAATACGCAGATGAAAGGGACAGAGCAGAAGCTGAAGCTAGAGAAAAAGAAACAAAGGCTTTGTCATTGGCCCGAGCACTTGAAGAGGCTTTGGAAGCCAAAGAAGAACTGGAGAGAATGAACAAAATGTTGAAAGCTGAAATGGAAGATCTTGTTAGCTCCAAAGATGATGTTGGCAAGAATGTAAGTTTTGGGTTCAGAACAACTTCCACAACAATAACTTAAAATAGCAGCTAACAAACAGGTTATTGTTTTCAGTGAGGGAAATGCTCTGTAGCACACAAGTCTAGTCAGATATTTCATACAGAATTCAAAAGTTTTTCCATTGTGCCCAAACTTTCAAGAAACTTGGCCAAGTAACTGTAACCCATCTTCAACATTTCAATCATGAAAAAGATTATTAATTTTTGAGACTGAAAAAACCCATTATTTGTAACAGTAAATAAATGCAGTTATAATACTTGACTAGATTAAAAATTAAAGTTTGTGATAAAGCGAATCTCAGGTTATTTTAAGACAGCTCTGCAGGTGTACAAAAAAGTGCTAATTTACTATTTTCAGTGCAAATTAGTTCGACCACAGCTGATACTTTCAAGTGTGGCTTATACTGCAGATAGACCATATTTAACTGGAGTTATTTTTATTTCTTATAACAAGTCTACTAAAATCTCATTGCTTAAAAGGTTCATGAATTGGAGAAATCTAAACGGACTCTTGAACAGCAAGTAGAAGAGATGAAGACACAATTAGAAGAACTAGAGGATGAGCTACAGGCTGCTGAAGATGCTAAACTTAGGTTGGAGGTTAACATGCAGGCCCTCAAAGGCCAGTTTGAAAGAGATTTACAAGCCAGAGATGAACAGAATGAGGAAAAGAGAAGACAACTCCTCAAACAGGTACCATTCCCTACTATTGCCTTTGTAAATATCTAACCAAGCCAGATGAAAGTCTCAGCCTCATGCCATTATTAAAAGCTCCTTACTGTAATGAGAAAAAACCATTATATTGCCTTGTGCTTGGCAAAGAAGAAAAAATAATCCAGAAGTAGGATGTTGTACTGAAAAGGCACAAAACTGCACAACAGGTTTTCTTCTTGTTTCAGCAGCAGGTGCACAATTCCTGATAGATGCAGCAGTTTAACATTACAAACAAAATAGTATAAGACACATGAATTGGTATTTCTGACACAGATGAACCTTCCCTATATTCTCAGTGCAAGAAAAAAAGAGCTTTTATCTGCCTTCTCAAGGTCCACCGAATGGACACTAAAACATTAGAAGTTAAATCAGACAGGACACAGCCTATTTGCACAGCACTGTCATGACAGCAAGGAAAACCTTACGTCCTCTTCTTGTAATATACATATTTCCATGAATACAGAACCCAAATTGCTGACTCCAAGAATCTTCCATCTTTGGATGAAATTAAAGCCTATTTTAACTGCCAGGGATATTGCAATTAATAGAGATATAGAGGTCTGTATACATTATTTGGTCATATACAGAGTGTTTACGAGTGCTTAAGGACATTCCTAAACTGAAGTTGTTTTCTTCAATGATCAGCTCCATGAATATGAAACAGAACTGGAAGATGAGCGGAAGCAACGTGCCCTGGCAGCAGCAGCCAAAAAGAAGCTGGAGATTGATGTTAAAGATCTAGAAAGTCAAGCTGATTCTGCTAATAAAGCTCGGGAAGAAGCCATCAAACAACTTCGTAAATTACAAGTATGTCATTCCACAGATATATTTTTTCCCCACTGCTGCCTTTTGTACAGCCACAATATGAAAGTTAGGTGGCATTTGTGAACTTGATGCCTATTACAGATGATTGGTTAGAGGGGGAGTTTTAACTATCCCAGATTCAAGTATCTGTATTGTAATGCTCAGTTTGAATGACAGTGAAAAACTTCACATGGCAAATAATGAAAAATCTTAAATTTTGTCATTGCAAAGAGCTTACAAAATTCTCTGGCCAGTACTCATCTGCTACTGACTTACCCACATGAAGGAAAACAGAGATTCCCCTGTAGAGAAAGGGCTACAGGATATAACCTATTACAGGGCTTCAATCCTGCTTTCAACACTTGACTCAAAAGCATAAAAGACTGTTTAGAAAGCACATAGTCTCTAAATTAGCATTTTCCTCTTTATGCTGTTCGCCTCCCTCTCAACTCTTCCGTCATATTCTGACAGCCAAACAACAAAAAGGGATGTACTGGAAAGATTAAGACTGTACATGTACTCAAATATTCAGAAGTATGGACAGTAGGCATTACAAAAGCATCAGTGTGCAAGTAGAAGCATTGTTGTTCTTAGAATAACATTTCAGACCTCTCCAACATGTGCTAGCTGAGCTCTTCAGAAAATATAATTTAAGCAGGCATTATAACTATGTAAACGTGTAGTGTTGTCTCCAGATTTCTTTCTTATGAAATTGTAATAAAGCCAGACAAAAACCACCCCATCTGTTATTCTTTTCAACAAGGCTCAGATGAAGGACTACCAACGAGAGCTGGATGATGCACGAGCTGCCAGAGAAGAAATATTTGCTACAGCCAGAGAAAATGAGAAAAAAGCAAAGGGCCTGGAAGCAGAACTCATCCAGCTTCAAGAGGTAAAGTACAAAACAAAGCAGTATGAAGCAGACTCCATATGACCTTCAGTAGCAAAACAAAACTGCAATTAAATAATATAAATTCGCTATCAGAGATGGAAAGCTATAAGCAGCACTTGTAACAAGTTCCACCCGCTCCATACACTCCACTAAAGTTGTTGGATCTACATCTGAGCATATCCGAGATTAAGCTTAAGAAAAAAAAAAAAATCACACTGGAAGGCACAGCTCACCAGTCTTAAAGGGAAGTGAACTGTATAATCCAACACAAATAGTTTTGAATAGCTATAAATACCTGAAGTCCTGTTAATGCTATTATTCTTACATGTATTACATGGCAATCTTGTGACTAAAACCAATAAAATGGAAACTGGCTGCCAGGCTGGATAAAGTGTATTTCACTGTACTTCCCCAGGATTTATACAACAAGAATTTATTCTGTTAGCTAGACAACACATCTTACACCAGTTTTAGAAAGTTTACATGTATGTCACATTATAGAACTGTTTGTCTGAACATTTCTTTACTATGCTGCTGTTTCCTTTTCTCCTAGGATCTGGCTGCTGCAGAGAGAGCTCGCAAACAAGCGGATCTAGAGAAAGAAGAGATGGCAGAGGAACTTGCAAGCGCTGCTTCTGGAAGGTAGGAACAGACTGGATAGCTCACAAGGCTGTAAACACACTGCTGAACATTACATGGCTGCCAGGAGAAGTTATGTTCCTCTCCCAACAGCCATCTGGTCTTGACAGAACAAGCACATATATGACTAGTTTCATTGAAATACCTAGTTTTCTTTATAAATTACTGGCAGTTTATAAAGTTTCAGATACATTCAACTGGTCACATCTACACAATAAATTCAAACTTACAGGACAAGCCTTCAGGACGAGAAACGGCGCCTGGAGGCAAGAATTGCCCAACTGGAGGAAGAGCTAGAAGAGGAGCAAAGCAACATAGAGGCAATGGGTGATCGCATGAGGAAAGCGGTACAGCAGGTAGAGTTCATTTCAGCATGTTACTTTCCGTTTGTATTCCAGCTAAAGCTATTTGTGATTCTGAATATTTGGAGAATTGCCACCTGTCATTTCTCTGACAGCATGCGACATTGACAGCATCCATTCTCACCCCTGCAGGCAGAGCAGCTGAACAATGAGCTGGCAACAGAGCGCTCAATGGCACAGAAGAATGAAAATGCTCGGCAGCAACTGGAGAGGCAGAACAAAGAGCTGAAGAGTAAGCTCCAGGAGATGGAGGGAGCTGTGAAATCCAAATTCAAAACTACAATTGCTGCTCTGGAAGCCAAAATTGCTTCTCTTGAAGAGCAATTGGAACAGGAAGCCAGGTACTGGTCTCCCAGAGGGCAGAGCTGTCCATTTATTATTCCAATTAATGAGACAATGTAAACAAAGGCATATAGGATTTGTGTCATCAGGCTCTTGGTGCCTTTAGTATCTCCCTCACTTAACACTTCTTAGACATATGGCCAGCAACTGGATTTGTTGCAGGTTCTGATAAAGCACCATTTTATTACTGTAAAGTTCTACTGGTATCAAAGGCAAAGATCTGCTTCCCTGCATTTTAGAGCAAGTGCTGTAACACAGAGTCCTGTTAGTACCATTATTTCTTGAGGAAATAAGTCACCTTGTGTTTTAGAGCAGATCTCCTAGAGTACCTCTAGAATATAGCAAAGACACCCTCTTCTGATCAAAACAAATACACGGCCTTTAAATTTTGCTTACAATTAATGTGTTAAATTCAGTAAGGCCTTTAACACGAGTCCTTGGTTCTAGTTTCATGACATGTCTGAAGCAGGTGAAGATGACAGACCTTCCACATCACCACTTGTTACACTGTTGTTTGCAGAGAGAAGCAGGCTGCAGCCAAGACATTGCGCCAGAAGGACAAGAAGCTGAAGGATGCATTGCTGCAGGTGGAGGATGAGAGAAAGCAAGCCGAGCAGTACAAAGATCAGGTATCAGACGTAGTTATTAGGGTCTTAGTCTGGGGCACAGGGATTTTCAGGTTTTATTCTAAGCAAGGAAGATTCCATGTTCTGCCTCAAAGAAATATCCCTCTTGAAAGCAGACTGCCTGCTTGCATTCTGTGCTGGAAGAGCTACACTGTGCTTGGCTTGAAGCTGGGACAATATAATTCTTCCATACCGAGTGAAGTGCCAAAGCACCAGTCCTGGTCAGTCAGCCAGCTGCAACAGCCTGACTGCACAGTGGTAGACAGGACTGTGCACAACATATTTATTGGTGTATGAATGGAGATGAACACATTTTGTTTTAAAAATTTAGCTTCACCTAATGCATACCAACCTGCAAGCCAGAAAAGCAGAGGTAGGACTGTGTAGCAGAAGAAATAAGAAGGTAGTGTCTGAATACAGTATCTGTCAGAGACGTGAATTCCCACAAAGCAAAGATTTTTTTTTTTTTTTGTATTTTAAGCTTCTACCTCTGATTCAGGCCCTGTTTCAGTAAAACTTAAGAGAAATAAGAAATTTAAATGAGTAATGTAAAGCTATTAGATCTGTTTTGAATTAATGCATTACTCTTAAAATTTCCCTTTAGGCTGAGAAGGGCAACACACGACTCAAGCAACTGAAAAGGCAGCTGGAAGAGGCAGAGGAAGAGTCTCAGCGTATCAATGCAAACCGCAGGAAGCTGCAGAGAGAGCTGGATGAAGCTACTGAGAGTAATGAAGCCCTGGGTCGTGAGGTTGCAGCACTGAAGAGCAAGCTCAGGTAGAGTGCCCTTGTGTGGGAGAGCTGTTTCCACTCATTGACAGCCTTGAAATTTAGAACTAAATTAGAGAAGTGAAAAAAGCCTGTGCAAGTAAAGAACAGACACTGATAATGCTGCAAAGTTACTCACTCCTTGTATTAGCTTGACAGATACAACAAAAGGCCAGATTCAGAAGGTGAAGTGCATTTCATAGACCGCAGCAGTCTCAGGAATTCAGCTGCGAGATGAACAACTCTGATAACGTGGCCTTACTCTTTTTCTAATCAAAATTCTTGTTGGCTTACATAGGAACAGAATTAGGCTTGGTTGCTTTTGAAAACATCCTTTATATAATGGCTGTATCTATTTGTACAGAAGCAGTCACAAAAGGGTAGAAATGCTTGTGCTTTTCACATTTTCACACCTGCACAACTCACACAACTGTAAACAGCATAATAGGCAGCAAAAGACAAAGTACATTACACGATTCTTATCCAAAAGTTTCTTTGGACTTCACCACAAAGGGATTCAGAGTCATCAGACCAAAAGATCAAAATGTCCCTTTGAATGATCATTGAGCTACATACCAGAGTTCTCCTGCAGTCACTGGGTCTGAAAACACCAGCTCACTAAATAAAGAGGCTGCCTTGAATTAGAAGCAAATTGCTCTACCTGCGTCATCACACTGACCTTTGCTTTCTACCTAAACCCAATAGTATTCCAGATGAAAGTAAAGCACCTGCCTAGTTGTGTTCTTGAAGCAGTTTTCCAGTGCGTTTACCAGTAACGTGCATGAACCTTTAGAACATGCATTTACTTCAGAGTGAAGACTTAAGGATGAAGTAGCCTTTTCTGTTAGCACCATCTTGGGTGGTGCGTGCTCCTGGCTGCTTTACAAAGGAGTGGCTGTGTCCAGCCCTTTTTACATAGAACAGTATAAGGTTCATTTTTGTTTTATCTAAATGTAATGTAATTGGCTATAATGTACTTTGTTTAATTATTTAAAAGTAATCTACCTACCTCTGATCATGACCATGTGTTTAGTATAACTGCCCAGGACTCTCTATCTCTGTTTCAGAGGGACACAGGAACCTTCGCATGACTAAGCAGGTACCATGCCTTCAACTTTGCAGCTAGCTTGTGTTGTACAAATTTCCATTTTCTTTGGCCCAAGTAAAAATTATGTGAGGTTTCTGCAAACTGTGAAGGCTTGGATATCTTGGCATTAATCTGTTTTATCAAAAGAGACAAATATTACAATCTAGCTACCATCAGCTGTTCATCAGTAATACATCTTTCTTACAACTAGGTTATGTACTGATGTAGATTTACCAGTGTTGCATTTTCACAAGCTCTACCAACAGAGTACCTAATAAAGTACTCTGACATTTTCTGCATGAAAATTGGGGGTTTTTTGCACCTCATCTTTGTGCACAGCCACAAAGATTTTTTTTTTTCAACTCAAATACACCACTGATTAGTAAAATTGATTAAAACGACTAATGAATATGAAGTGTCACAGCATGTCATTAGAATTTCACAGTATTTTTTACATATATTGTAATGATGACTCTAAGGTAAGATCTCATCTAACTCACCTGAGATTTCAGAAGATCTTACTTGCATGTGATTTATCACACTCGCATCACACAATCACAGACAAAAGAGAAAGTCTTGCCTTTCATTACCTAGCACTCTGTGCCTGTATTGCTTCCAAATAGCTATTATCTAGGCTTTTAGAGCTATTTTGCAGACATTACATTGCTTGTCTACCATTATTAAAACATAAAGCATGGACACAGAAATTAATATTGACACTGTAACCTAGTACAGCATTATACTGTATCACATTCTCTGGAGATAGGAATAATTCCTGCTGCTGCAAAAATTTAAGAGCTACTGCCTTGTAATATTTGTATATCTTCTATTTTACATATGCTGGATTTTGTTGTGAATAGTCAAATATTTAAAGATGATGTCTTGTCCTTGCATGTGCCTTTAGTCAGCCAGTCAGACTGACTGTTATTCAAGCACTACTCCAGTAGCACTTGTTCAAAGGGAGATGAAATAGAGATGCTAAGCAAACACTAATACTGAAGGCTTGTCTCAACTATATACATTATTCTAAAGGTACCAATGCAAATGGCCACATGAATATTATCAAACCCATAAACCTGTTTAAAAGGAACAGATAAAACCAAAATGTTTATCCACAGGGGCCAATACCAGAAGAAGCATTAAGTACTTAAAGTAGTATTAAGTTTATGTATACTGAAATGTTAGTAAGTGGTTAGTGCATGAGAGGGAGTTCACTTCTTTGTAGCCAAAGCTGTACAGCACAATTTGGTTAGACTCTTGCTGTTACTTGCCACCAGTCTCCTGTTCTCTTACAGCACTTCAAATTACTGCAGCATAAGAGAGGGTTATCTTACAAATGAGTTGAGTAATTGAGGCCAGATAGCAGGAGTCCAAGGGGTTAAAGAGCTCTTCCTTTATTGACAAGAATTAACAAATTTACTGATCTAACCAGAACTTTTCTTGTTAAGCAGTAACAATATCTGCTATCATAAAGTGGTAGACACTGCTGTTAGATTCTGTCAAGCACATACCAGGGTAGAAATGACGTACTTTAGTGTGTCAATACATGACATTGGCACCAGAACTACTACGATTAACAGCGGATCTTAAATGAAGCTTTATTATCCATTTAATTGTTTGCTCACACTGAAGTTTAAGGACAGAATTGTGGAAAAGACACTGCATGTCACATTTCCACTTCAGAACACAGTTGCATGCCCCTGAAATGTTAATCCAGCCAATGTTCCTATCCATTTCCTTTGTATGGAACACTGAAGTTTTGACTGGTTTTAGCTGCTTCAGAAAGGACAACACTGGCTTAGTCTTTTGCAAGGACAAGACAAGCCTTTAAATATTTATGCATGATTGCTGTACCCAAAAGCGCAGAGTTGGACATATTTAAATCTAAATTAGTAATTTTGGCACAATATTCAGTGATCATGAATTTATTTTATTGCTTATGTCCGCGGTCTCAAGCCTTTACAAAGGTTTGCTTAATGAGGGGCAAGTGAGAGGCCATGTTACAAAACTTAAGCGTTTTGTAGCACAGTAGCAATGGAGGCCAAGAAGAGACACACCCATCTTCTGTCTCACTTGCTCACACCTCCCCAAAAAATTAACCTTGAGGACCAAAGTGTCCTTGCCTTGGGCTATGGCTATAAAATATAAGGGGATGGGAGGGAGATGGGAGAGGAAGAGGGGGTAAAAGGGGGAAAAGTAGTTTCTGCAAGGTCTTCTGCAAGACGCTTGCGCTGTTAAGTGTCAGCACCTTAGTTACACCACAGTTCCAAAGCAGTGATGGTTTCTCCTCTCCACTGGGACAGGGATTGGAGCTACCCACAACCTAGGATGCCGTATGTGTCAAAGCACTGCTGGTGCTCTGACCTGCTCAGCCTTTACAGAAAGGGACCATTAAAAAAATGCTTGTCGACCAACCATGCTGCTCCAGAATGGCCCCTGTCACACATCTCATGGGCCTTAAGTAACTGGTGGGCTTATTCAGACTGAAGGTCAGAAATTCAGCACAAGAAATCCCCCACAAGGGGAAAACAGTGAAATGAAGAAGAGTGGGGGGTGAGGGGTGGGGTTGGAGTGGGTGGAGCAGATGAGACTATTTAGATGAGAACATTAAGCACAAGAACAGCAATTCCATCACAATTCCACCAGCAGGGAGCCTCAACCTGTCCACAAATTACTCTTACATGCTACAGAACAGAGTTGTACTAGAGGCTCACACATCTTGGCTGTTCTGCTTTTAAAAACATCAGCCCACAGGTACCACTGCAAAATCCGATGCTTATTTGTGAGGACTGCAAATGACCTAACTCCTGACTTTTCCTCCCCTCCCTCTTACTGCAGGAGGGGAAATGAGCCAGCATCTTTCGCTCCACCTCGTAGATCTGGAGGCAGAAGAATAATTGAGAATTCAACAGAAGGAGCTGATGAAGAAATAGATGCAAGAGATGGAGATTACAATGGAACAAAAGCCAGTGAATAAACACGCTTTAAAAAAAATTGCACTGCAGCAAGGGGAGGGAAGATGATATTTAGCACTGTATAAGTCTACTCTTAGTGTCAAAGTCACATACACCCACTCCTCTGACAAAGATAAAAGCACAACTGCCTTGTCTCCAATGTAGAGATTGACGTTAAAATTACTCCAAAACATTTGCCATAAAGTTATTTGAAAGGTGGGGGTTTTTAACACTCAGAGTAATTTGCTTTGAAAATCTTCCAGAAAGTGAGTTCCAGTAGCTCAGATGATTTAAATTCAAGTGAACTATAGTTTACACAGGATTTGTGAGACTGTTGCAGAGGGCGGGGGGGGGAAGGAAAAAAAGGCATTGGTCAGTTTATCTTTTCTTAAACTTTTGTCTTGAGTATTTGATTAATATAGGTTTTTTCCTGTTTTGGTTTTGTTTTTTTTTTCCTGGTTGCTACACCCCTGATGCACCATTCACAAGGTGGAAGTGCCTTTTTAATCACTTACTGAAAAATAAAATATCATTTGCTCAAATTAAGACAACTGTTACAGTTTTATATGCACCATGGATGTGCTTACACACTAATAAAAGGCTATAAAAACTACACTGGTATTCTTGTGTACAGGTGTCACTTGGGTGTCATACAGCATGCTTGAAGGGAATGGGGGCTGCAGCAGAGCTCCTTTAGAATTCAAATACTTTTTAGAAAAGGTGATCTGTAATCATTAGAGTAACCCCCTGATTTCATCTTAAGCAATTGCTTTTGAAGGAATGGAAAAACCCCATCTGTACACTGAACTGAACATAAAATGACATGAACTTCAGATAGGTTTGATTACCTCACAGACATATGGTGCTAATTGAGGTGCCCTAGGCTATATCCAAGGGCTGACAGACATGACACAAGACCTACAGGAGGCTTGTAGCATCCTAGTGCAGCTGCTGAAGAGCAAGCAGGACCTTCAGTGTCTGTCTTTAGGCAACTGAGCCCACCCTTCAAATCTGTATGTGTAGGGATGTTCCCAACAAGAGCCTCTAAAGCAGGCTGAAAACAATTACAAACAGCAGCCCACACTGAATGCAGTGATCCAACCCAAGCTATTCTGCATTAAGGGATCAGCACATTTTTATTTCTGGAGCACTCCAGCCCACTCCTGGGAACTACCAGGACCTACCACAAAACCATGTAGCTCTATCACTTTCAGACAGCAGCTAGCTTTATGGTCACACTGGGGCAGTAGAGAGTCACGCACAGCAAAGCCAGCTGTAGAATTGCTCTAAATCGAGCTTATTTGACATCTTGGATTGTACAGCAAATGAACCTTAAGCAATGTGACTACAGGGAGAGCAAGCCACGCAAAACCATCCACCTTGACAGCTAATGCAATCATCTTCTAAATCATTTTCATTGTTCCAGAAAGCACCGAGAGCATAAGCGAAGATTTAGACTACACACTATTTAGCCAGCTGAATCAGACCCCAAAGAATTGTCTCTGCTCATGAAAGAGTAAAAGAGTTTAAACAAGAATCCATTTAGACCAATTAAGATGATAAGCTGCAGAGGAGGGGTGTTAGGAGTTATCAGGGAAGACCTTTTCATTCCTTTATCAGCCACACAGCCCTGCTCTGTAATCATATTTAAGAGCTGTCTGTACAAACACAGCTTGAGCCTGCCTATGTGAGAATAAGGAGACCAAGGAAGTCAGACTGCATACAGAATGGTCTTGAGCACCAACACTGGGTGCAAAACCATCAAACTGAACATGGAGCTCTTCTAAAAAGGAATTAATCTAGAAAATCCACATGCATGAAGGTAGACACTGGTGTGGCAGTTAGAACACTGCCCTATCACTTGAGAAACTCAGGTTCCAGTCCCTGTTCTGCAAAGCTTGTGACAAAATAAGGAATCACAGTTTCTTCAGTAACACTACAAAAAGTGGCTGAACTGAAGCTCCTTTCCCCCAGAAAAGTTTGTCTCTGTACCATTACAAAGTGACCACTCTGGACTGAATTATTTTGACAATTCTGAGTAGCATATCCACATCTCATCTGCCTGATTGTATCCATAGTCACATTAATAATGTATCTGTAAGCTATACAGTATGTAATACTAGCACAGCCATGAGCTTCCAATTTTCTGCCTTATCTCAGTGCTGTGTATCTGACTGTGAGTCAATCTGCTCACCAAGCAGGTAAACTCTGACAAGGTAAGGAAAATGCAACTTCTCTTGACTGATCCCTCAAGGCTACAGTCCACTGAACCATCCCTGCATCAGCACAAAGTAGCCTACATACTTCTGCTCATGGGTTAGAAAAGTGTCAACTCCTTGTGTGAGTGAAGGACAAAAATCATGTTAAAACAGACAGAGGTCAACATTTAAAGAGAGCAATTGCAACAATAAGCACTGTAAATCCCAGAGGCATCTTTAGCTATGGAAATATTTACATTTCTTAGGGTAGGAAACTGTGAGAAAGATGTAGGAAAATCTGCATATGATTCAGCAAAACAAACAATGTCTCTTTCACCTTCATTGATCAGAAACAGATGAGAAGCTGATAGCAAACATCTGTCATAAACCACAGTGACAACCTGCAGAAAAAAATCAAAATGAATGAACAACTAACATTCAAAATAAGCTTTATTCTGTCTCCCCAGATAAACCATCTTTGTAGATGGCCCAAATAATGTTAATGATCTGTGGTTATTTCCTATTCCAGAGAAATAGATGCATCAGTGGGTGTTTTAACAACATATTCTTAAAAATACAGAACATAAAAACCCCAACCCTATTTATGCATTCTTTTTTCAAGTAAGGTCTCCTCAGCCCACCCCCTGCAAAAACCATAAGAATTGTTTAGTCATAATTATTTTTCCAAGTACAGGCTTCCATAAAGTAGATTAATACTGTGAGTGAACCTACTCCATTTAGAAACAAACCAGAATGCAGTAATAATATTCTGTAGAGGAAAAAAATGTTTTAAAAATAGTTCTCTACTTACATACACTTGTCTAGCATAAAGAACTTTTCAGGTTAAAAAACATTTCTAAACTGGTCACAGCTGAAAGCATATATTCTCACTGAAAAAAAAAAACCAATTGAGAAAAAGTCTCTAATACCCAAGGCACATGAATAAAGGGAGATTTTGAAAAGAGTAAAACCCAGCTATTAATATGTTAAAACTAGGAACTTAACCAGGTCTCTCACTTCCTACAACAGCCAGGCTTTAGGGGCTGCAAAATGGCAAAAAAAAAAAGCCTATGTGCTAAGGCAGTCCAAAGTCTACACTGCTGTTAGCTCTGGGATCTCCTGAGTACTCTAAGCATTAGGCATTCTCACCTTCAACCATGACCTGTTCTTAATGGCAAATCATTGCTTACAAAAACACTCTACCATTACAGGGGCAGGTTTTTGTGTAACGATTCTAATCAGCAAACATCCCCTGGAGAGCAGCTTTCCCATAGAAATACATTTTTCTCCACTTAAAAACACTCCTCTAGTTCAAGTGACAGCAGCACACTAACTCCCAAAACAGAAAGCCAGGACAACCAGAATTTAAGCCAGAGCACCATGGTGCTCTATTAACACCAAAAGCCAGAGCCTGAGGAGCTGCATAGGGAATAGTGCCTCTGTTGTAGGTAGAGGGACAATGGCTTTGACTGGCAGTGTCAAAAGAAGCCACTTTCAAGAAGCTATTTAGAGCAACTGATGTAGGAAGCAACTCAAGTCCTGCAGTGCTAGGCAGCACTGTTTTATCACACTACCCACAGAACTTGGGCAAGAGGCCAGACTGGGCAAGGCCATGGGGAACTATCACCAATTGCAGCTTCTTGTTCGGTTCTCAACTACCCTGAGACTGCTGCCTGATTGCTCATTGATATTCTATTTAAAACTAAAAGTTTTTTTTTTTTTTCCTTTTCCAAAGGCAGCCACACTTTTCATAGCAGCATCTTGACAACACTTTGAGAGGGATGGCTCATTGGTCCTGGAACATTTGAGGGCCGTGTTCCAAACTCCAGGCGTTTCACTAATCTGCAAATCAAATACAAAACAGAAGTTAGTGCATTTCTTGCTGTGTTACTGTCTTCAGAGTAATCTGGTCACTTCCAGAGTACACCACTCAGTTTAAGAAATCAACAAATAAAAGGATGTCACTCTGAGCACTAAGTGAGCCCATTACTTAACTGGTCTGAGTTTCCACTATACCACAGGGCTTCATTTCCCTTGAAGTAGTGAGAAGTATCTTTTACAGGTGTTGGAATTTCAGTTCTAGCATTACAGCAGCAGATGTATGATCAGCTGCACAAGTACGTACACATACAGCCCTTGAGGCTTTCTTGCAGGAGCTTTCATGATGTAGCTCCCCAGGCTGCGATAACAAGTACAATGTGAAGCACTCCTTCCACACAACAGTTTTGGGCACTGAGTAACAGGACAAACCACTATTGCCAATGCAAGGGTCTATCTGAATAATTAAGCCTGGAACAAACTGTACTATAGACAATTTACAGATAATCTAGAGAATGTGCAGTGCAGGACTGACAGGGCTTAAGACATTGAACTGTAATTTGCGATAACCCTGATGATTTTAACTAATTTATTTAAAAAAAGTCAACCAGTTCAAGCATTCAGACAAATTTCTAAGTTGAGTCTGGCAACCACCTGTCAGCTGCTCCTTGGAAACACATTTTAGCAACCATAAATCACTGTGATGGAGTGAACCCATTATTTCCGCCTTTCACCCATTCTCGCATAAATGAGAATCTTAACTGTGACAAGGGAAGTCCCTACATGCTATAGTTTTCCTTGTACAGGAATATAAAGGACAGAACCAGCTGAGACAATAAGCAAGAGCTCCTCTGTTGTACTTCATCCTGTTTAAACACCAGGTTTATAATAAAATACATGTATTATATTTGCTTTGAATTTGCAGTTTTCAAAACTTGATTCCAGCTACTCTTCAAATTTCACAGCTAGTGATTCCAAATTTTAAACTGATCTGAAACATTCAAATCATGACCCTGAATAACTAAACTTCCTATCTTTTGAAAACAAGTCCGTGTCTACCAAAACAAAGAGTTAACACCAAATAGAACAGTACCAGTCATTAAGTTCTAACAGCAACAGTTCTTACCAAGACAAAACAGTAGAGAACAGCACTCACCCTGTATCACACAGAGGCTGATGAGGACTCAAGCGTGTTTCAAGGACATCTCTGTTCATGTACATGGACACTGTGGCTCTATTTGGAGACTGGTCATACACGAAGTTTCGGCAAGATGCAAGTTTGGACTCCAAAGCCTATTGTCAACACAGATGAGGCAAGTGTCACACATCACACTTCTCTTTCTTTAGGTGGCATTGTGGCACACCAAACCAGCATTCAGAGTGTCTGGGGAGAGCATGTGTTTCTTTCAGAAAGAGTTGTCTTATAGCAGAACTTGCAACACCCCCAGCACCACAGGAGCTCTGAATTTGAGGGGATGAAGGCAGTCATCTCTCTAAAGCTGAATCTCTGTTTCTGTAGGGGAGGTTTAAGAGTCAATGCTGTTCAGCAAGAAGAATACAAAATCTTCAGCTTCCTCAGGGAGACTGACATCTTTCTTACTGGCATCACTTTTTAGATTACTAGGTGTTCATTTGAGCTATCTGCTCCCCTAGACACATATTAGGTTGTATATAATAGGTGGGGCACCTGAGGGAACCGAGACACAGATACCCTACCACGTGCTCCCATCCTAAATCACTCCACCTTTGTTGCTGGGTTAGTTTTTAGCTGTATCAGATCTGCAGCTCAGCCTGTGAAAAAGTCATACAAATGCTTGTGCCAACATAGCACTGGGGCATAAGGGGAAAAAAAAAAAAAAAGAACTTGTAGGATAACTTTTCCAGATCAATACTGCCTTAAGTAACAAACTACAGCTTAACATGACATTAGGCCTTGCTCAAAAGACTACTGGACAGTTAAGGTAAACTTCATCAGAAGCCCTCTGGACAGCAGGCACCAGATGGCCGCCTTCTCTGCCTTTTACAGGAACACTTCCTTAATTTACTTGTGCTGATTTATTCTTTCTGCACATACACTTTTAAAATTTGTAGAGGAAGATCTTATCCCCATGCAGAAAAGCAGAACAAGGCACATCTTTATCTGGGGCTTGGTCAGAAATGCACGAAGTCCAGACCAAATTTCAAGGCCAAGCTTAGCTAACCTGGGGGCAAGATACTCTTCCCAGTCTCCAGTGAGCGACAGGACAAATAGTGCTGGTTGCACTTTCAGGCAGCTCCACCTTTCCAAGAGCATTGCCTAGCAGGTAATCACTTACCCCCACTTTTCGCAGCAAGTCTCCCACGATGTTAAGTGCAGATATTCTTGCAGCAGGTGTGAGAGGGGTTGCACTGTAACTGTCCTCAAGACCTGCAGGGTGGGTTAAAAATGGATACATGACTCATTAGAACAACAACAAAATCTTTGACACTGGAAGTCAGAAGATAGCCTGACACACAGGGCAGAGGAAACATCAGTATCTTCACCTTTTTGTATCTCACCTCGAGATTTTTGATATCCATTAGGAATATGAAGCATTGTCTCCCTGAGTCAGCTCAAGTTACACTGTCCTAAGCTAAAAATCTCTGGATGTGCTGTGGCTGGGGTTTCTAGAGAACTGCTGGTAGAACTACCAGGCCTCATTTTACTACAAATCTCCAGATCCTCCAATTTTTACAGAAGCATTCACTCCCTCCACAAAACGCACATCATTTTAGGTTAAGCACTCTGAAGCCCATAATCAAACTCTGTATCAAACCATCAGAATGTGACAGTACAATTCCCCGCACATACGTGAATGTGAACACATCAACAGTTACACAAAATTCTGGCTTTTAGTAAGAAGATGAGTTAGAAATATTAAAACCATTGTTGCTTACAAAAAAACCCCAACTGATATGATCAAATACAAAAGCAGAGATATAGTAATTTAGCACAGACAGCCAGGATGACTTGTCAGTGTCCTGCTGTTCCAGAGCATAAAGCCTCTCCCAGAGCACATACTCTCATAGAGAACCCCATTCAAACAACACGAGTGTGACAAGATCATAGAATAGTACTAGTTAGAAAGGACCTCTGTGGATAGTCTAGCCCAACCTGCATGAAAAAGCAGGATATAAAAAGCAGTTTTATAGTTTTCCTTGATTCTGCCGAGGTTCTGGCTCACAGCACCATTCATGCCTACAGGGAAGAGTACGAGTGGATAGTAGTTGGTGCTCTTGACAAGTTTTGGCATCCTCTCAGTGTCTCAGATCTTAGCTCCTGGGAGGCATCATCCCTCTCATGACTCCCTATCAGGTCAGCAGATGGACGTTTCAGTGCCTTTAGCAGAGAATCGCCCACTATGCACACATCTTTTTTTATGGTATCCACTATATACTGCTGGTGAAGTTTCTCCATGTAGAGCTTGCTCATAGTTGTCTCTAAGTGTTAAAGCTTCGTATCTGTTTCTGGTGGTGAAGTTAAAAGGTGGAGGATGAGGCAGAGTCCTGCTTTTTATAGTCACCATGGTCCAAGGTGCTGCCTCCTCAATGGTGTCTGCTACAGGCATGATTTTGAAACCACCTATTGCTGTCTCAGCTCCTCTAATGCTTTATTGCCTTATGACTGTTACTTGCAACTCAGTCACCTGGTGTAACAGATCCTCAACCTGCACACACCTTTTGCAGGTAATTACCTTTACATCAGAAGGGTCTAGGCAGTCACTGCAACCTACCATGTGTACTGAAGTATCAATTCTGTCCATGTCCACCTGAGTGGACATGTTAGACTTCTCAGGAGCTTTTTCTGTGGGAACACTGGTTTTAGCTCTTAGGCACATACCCACCATTTTGGCAGAGACCTAGAGCCCTCCCTTGCTGTGGATCTACAAGCAGGACGCAGAGCCCTCCCCGTGCACGTTGTTCCTGTGCAAACTGCAGCACCATGCCCAGTTTGCCCACCCTGCCACTGGCACTCCCTCAGCCACATCAACCCCTCAGCCTCGCAGGCAAGAGCTGCCAGCTCCTGGGGGGTGTCTCTGCTCTTTGTCAGGTTCCCCTGGCTCCAGGAACCCCCCTCATCCACCTCAGTCTATCGCTCAGGCACAGAAATGACTGTTGCCACTGCCATCATCCTTGCCAACTGAGTGAGATCACACAAAGTTTTCTAAATCCTTCCCCTAAGTTAGCTCATCTCTGGGACACTTGTGAACTAATAGCATAGTGCCAACAGCTTACCTTGTCTCTCACAATTATTATTACTGGGCAGTTCAAGTCAAATGGAAAAGAAGAGCCTACCCCAAGAACCACAGTCTATGAATACAGAGACTATGGTGACTGGATTTAGGCTTATTTAACTGAAACACTCAACTCTGCTCCTTTCTCATTCCTCCTTTAGCCAGGAACAGTAGTAAAAACAAGAGCATTAAATAGTATTTCTGTGCTGGTTCCCTGTTGGTCACCTCTCCTAAATGTCACAGGGGTGGGTATGTTGATGTTGGGTGTCCGGTGCACCGAGGGCGTTGAAGGCACAGGTAAGGTTGCTTGAACTGCAGTGTCTGTTCTTTCTGTTTCCAGGGTGGTTTGCATCAGTGTTTTGGGTTTCTCCTGTTTCTGCTGCACTGCAAGCTCTTGTCGTAGATCTATGAAGGAAGCAACACAAAGCAAGCCTTTGGAGTATATATCCACCAAAATAAAACCAGGTGTAAATGTTTAGCTTGAAAGATGGTTCCCCTGGTGGAGTAAAGTCATTTATCCTTGCAAAGATTACCCCAGGCACACGTTCAAAATCTGGGCAATCACTAAAGGCTTTTCTAGGATTGTGGCTCAAGACTTTTCTACTATTAGCTCAGTTTCTATTATCTGGCTTTAATTTTCACCCCTTTTTACAAGGCTTCCTTTGAGGCAGGGAATTAACTCCTTTACAAATGTTACAAGCTGGTAAGCAGACGCACAGTGAGACTTAGGCAAGGAAATGTAGCACACCTTGGCTACATTACAGCTCCCTGCCAGGTTGAGAACCTACGTATTGTACCCTTTTCTACACTGGTTTCTACATGAAGGAAACTTGATGAGGCCAGGTAGAAGCCACACCATTTTCTTCTAGCCAAGGGTTAGAGCATTTTTGTCTCGCAGCCTAGCTGTAGCTTATGGAACCCACTCAAGGACACAGATTATGAGTAGATCTGAAAATAGGTGTTTTTCCAGCTCCATGGTCTCTCTCTTCTCAGACAGCCTTACTGCCTGACATGAAAACCTAGCACATGAGGCTGTTCAAAGGTAACTGGAAGCCAGTCACAGCCCTCCTGTTTTACTGCCCCATTACTGTTCCATTGTCTCCACTTTCCACAGGCCAGGAAGCAATAAGGTTAATGGATATTAAAGCTGACTTTCAGGGTTACAGAAAGCAAGACCAGAACATACCCCACCCTGCAGGGCTGGCTCTTAACCCCTAAGGCCCTGAAGCATCACCACAGATTAGAAGAAGCGTAGAACAGACTTTTGCTTCTGTGAGCTGCTATGGTGGAAGGTCAGGAGTTCAAGGAGTGGGAGAACAGTCTTGAAGCTTCCTCATTTGCTTCTACATTTCAGATAGCAGATTTAAAGTGAGCAAACTTAAAAGTCAAGCTCTTAAGATACATGGAAAGGACTGAACAACCAAAACCCAGGAGAACAGAATGAGAAAGATACAAGTAATTTTAATTTAACCTCTTGCTTCATCTTTCAGACGCTGCACAGACTCCAGAAGGTTTTCTTTCTCATCCAGCTCACTCTCCAGAAAAGCATTTCTCTCAATTGCCTGGTTTAAACGCTGTTCAAAGTCCTCCAGAGACATTATAGTGGCTCTGAAAGAGAGGGTAGAAGATATCAGCAACAGATCCTTCAAGAACATAGGGGAACTCCCTCTCTCACACAAAGATGTATTATGTGTTTTTGTTTGGTTTACTATAATATTGGGTTTTTGTTGTGGTTTGTGTTTTTTTTTTTTTTTTTTTATTTTAGCTTGTAAGATGTGAAAGAGTGCATTCAGGGGGTGAAAGGGAAAAAATGATTGCGTTTCTCATCTGCCACAAACCTCTTCAGCACAATCATCACAGAAGTGATTAGTTCAGAATGGCAGTGCTAAGGAGAAGAGCATCACAAACAGCTCAGTGGCACCAAGTTCAAAGTACAGAACAGAAGTGGACAAACACAGAAGGTGGGTCACCTTTTTGCTCTTTCCAAGTCATCATTTGCTTGTTCGAGCTCTCGAATATATTTCTGAAGTTGATCTTTAATAGCTTTTGTCTGTGCCAAGTCATCTTCCAGTGCAGAGATTTGCCTGTATCCTTCTGAATGCTGTGTTTCAATCTTTTCCTAATGAAGGACAAATCAAACAGCACATCAGGGACTTAGCAATGCATGTTCTCTTCACCTTACACATTGTAAAATGCCAACAAAGCCAATTGTTCAGATACTTCTGGGCTGCCAGCAGACAAGAGCTCTTTCTAGCACTCTTTATCAAATAGTTCCCTATCTCCACAGCACAGGGCCATTCCTTGCCCTCCCAGACACCAAGACAGCATGATTTCTGAGCCCTAAGAGCTTTAGAAACATACAAAGCAGTATGCAAGAGAAACCACTACTTTTCAACTTTAATAAAAGCCTAAATAACAAGAAAAAACATATTAAAAAATAGCAGCAGTTGCATATTGCTGTGGAACCAGCAGCATACTCCACTGCCCCTGTGGTTTCATTAGCCCAAAGCAGGTTCAGAGTTCTAGATCACAAAACATTTCAAGTGCAGTTATGTGACATGCTTTGGATATGAACCTAAACCAAACTCTATCTCCCTTTATAGCATGTGCACAAAGGTACATTTAAGAGGCACCAATGGGGAGGAAGGTTTAGCTTCCCCATCAAATATCTCTCTCCTGCTATTGCTGCTCTATGTGGAGTTAGCTCCACATCAGGTAACAGGGAAAGCTTCATAGCACACTGTCTACTGCAATGCTTTGCACTCCACCAACTTGCTATGATATCACTTCAACATGCCATAGATTTTTTTTGAAACTCCAAGATTGCTCCAAGTAGCACTCCTGAAGTGCGCTTTTCATCCAGAATTTAAGTCCAACACACTTGAAGCTACTTGAAAAAAAATCCATGCATTGGATTTTGAAAATCATAGCACATTGCCTAGCCTCCCTGCTCATCTGAAAACCTTTAGTTTAGCACATGAAATGCATAGACAAGGAGGAGGGAAAGATACCCATACTGAATAAAGAAATTCTTATTTGATTACAGTGCAGTAACACTGCCATAAATTCCAGATCTCTGAAGCATAGTTACATGCTGAACTTAAGGGCACCCAAGCTTTAAGAGGCAGATTATTTTTCAAATAACTTTTCAGGACTCTCTGAACAAATCCTCCAGTGCATTATTTCCATTTATTTTTAGGTAGTGTGAACTCTGGCTGTCGAGGGGAGAGCAAGCACATGTACTAGGCTGGTAAACTCAAACCCACACAACACACTGTGTGGGCCTGGCAAAGTTGACTGGTGTTGACCTAGATGCAGACACCAACTCTCATGGGCTCAGTTAACACTGCTGTTCAATAGCTTCACGAGCTTAATGCTTTGCTCTTGAATTGATTCAGATAAAAGACCAGAGCTGCAAGGTTTGTGTCTTTGTTTTTAGCCAGTGGTAGTAAATTGTCAGCTGATCTGGCCATCAATGAAGTCTCTGTTCCTTCACTGCAGGCTGTTATTGCAGTTTTCAGGGTGCATGAATAGCCAATTGTTAAAAGGTTCATTTTAAGCAGAATGTGTTTTAATAAAGTTATCTACTGTGAAGAATAATTTAACATTTATCTAAATATTCCTCCACTTTGAGATTCTCTGTTGTTCCCTAACTTTGGTTGGTTCATTATCATTCAACCTTCTCTCAAGAAAGAAAATAGTTCACACCCTCCTCCATTAACTGAGCTACAAGTTTTACTTTCATCAAACTTGTGCCTTCTCCCCAGGCCCATCAGCTTCCCTGTGTTTATGTGGCTACATGGAAGAGCAGACCAATACTACAAACAACATGCAGAGCACTTAATACCCCTAAGGCACTAATACAACAAGAACAAAGGTCAGTGTAATATAAAAATACATTGAAACAAGCCTTGGAGGTTTTGCTATCACAAAACGGGGGGGGTCGCTAATTTGGCACTAGAGAGACAGGACATCTGCCTGGTACAAAAGAGTATTTCCTTAAGACAGTAATTTGGACAACAGTTTAGAAAAGAGTCATTGCAAATCTGGATTAATCCAGTGATTAATCACTCCAGTGATTAATCACACAAATACCTTCACTCCCATTAGCTCATTATTGCAGGAGTAGAGGAAGTGTAATTAAATTAATCTCTGCTTCCACAGATACATAGAAATGTCTGGGTTGGAAGGGACCTAGCCCTACAAAATCATGTCATGTTTCTTGGGTGACTACACCTTACCTTTAAGTAAAAGGCCAACAAGATCAAACTTCTAAAAGGCACACTAATTTTCAGTGACAATTTCTGTTTCAATTTTAAGAAAATATTTTCTAAAGCTGTCAGCCAGCACAGGGGACTAACAGCATCTTTAATGAGACAAACAAAGCAGACTTCACTACTCTTTATACTTCAGACCGTTTCATTATTTAAGTCACTCTGTGTAGAAGTTCTCAATAAATTAACATCCCTTATGTTTTATAATTACAGCAGTTAATGCTTTTCAGCTGGTTCTTAGTTTCACAGAAGGCTAGCCAAGTGAAAAAGGATAAATAATTTTTCTTCCTCAAGTACAGATGGATTCAATAATGAAACCAGGTCTGAAACTGTTCTATGTCTCTCAGTTCTATGTGTTACCTACCAACCACTGTTTCCCATCTTAACTGGAATGCCAGATAATAAATACACAACTATGTAAAAAGGGTTTAAAACTACTAAGTTTCCTTACATAATGCAAGAACACAGCTAGAGTGTTTGTGTTTTGATTATGCTGCAATATTCTCTGTGTCTGCACAATGCAGACAGCAATAAAGCTGTGAACAAAAGCACTAAGTAGATGGAAGAAGGAACAGAAGACCAGCTTTGTTAGGTTTGTGTTTACTTTCCACTCTACTGCAAACAATTTTCTCCTGTCTCAAAAATCTATCCTAACACAGCCACAACCTGCAAACATGGCTTCAGGAATACTACCAAGATATTCAGTACCCTCAAAGCAGACAACAGATTGGTATTGCTTAATTTTTCAAGGCTTTTTTGTTTGTTTTTGCATTTTTCTGTTAATTTTCTCTGGAATGCTGAAGGTCCAGTGACAAGGCAAGCTGAATGGGCACATGCCTATTTCGTTCACCTTTGCACTTAGGATGTACAGGTAATCATGCACTCTTACTTTAACTGACTCCAGTTCCATTCGCAGACGATTGTTTTCTGACAGAAGGTCTCTGTTTCTGGACTCTGTTTGCTGCAGCTGAGTCTCCAATTCAGCTTCATACTCTCGACTCCCTTCTTGGAATTCACGCAATTCCTCCTGTGTGTTCTCTGCACTAGAGAGCAATTCCAGCAATAGACCTCATTATGATCAACAAAGAAAAAAATTCTCTTGTACACTCAAGGTAAAAAAAATATAAATACTGCCCTTTAACATAAAAGTCTCTATGCCCTTCTACAACAAACATATTCAACAAGAAATGAGGACCATATGCAAATGTTTCCCCATCAGGCACGGAAAGTCACCCCACAGCAAACTGATAAACAAATAAAAAAGCCCTTTTTTTCACCCTCTGTTACATTTAGAGATGGAGGGAAAAGCAAAACAATTCCATTATCAGCCAAGGATTCTCCTGCATCTATGCCCTGTCAAATCATTCTTGATTCACACAGAGCTATAGTGAATAGCAGCACCTCTCTCTCTGCAATGTCCTGTATCATCCACCAACAAGGTTCTGCAGCGAGTTAACTTTACCTGGGACGCCCACAGACTGCAGTCAGAGGCAGAATTTCAGCACACACACTCCTACTCAGACCTGAGCAAGGACCAAAACCAGCAGTGTCACAGCAGCACAGATTAACTGCTTAAAGCAGCAGAAAGAACTCTGGGCTGCTGTATTTTATGCCACAGCATATGTTATCACTCAAGAAAGCTGAGACACTTTGAATTTACTCCCCTGTGTGGCATTATCAATGTCTTCACATGCAGTGTTACGCACCCTATCAAACAGCTTAGAGGAATGTAGCCACTGCCTTACCACTGCTTGTATTTCATAGCCAGCTCCTTCCAGTATCTGGTTTCCTCTTCCACTGAGCTGAAGTGATGTCCTCCCGAGTCTTCCATGGTAAGTCCTCAAAGTTTAAAACTCCTGTTTCATTTTTTTCCACCCCTGGAAAATTAAAGGATCAAGCATAAGAACTAATGCAGTGAGCTACCTCAGTACCTTTTGCTGCAGAGCTGTGCACTCCACCTCCTCCCAGGGGGTCACTGCACACCTGGAGATCAAGCTGAAGACCAGCCTTGACAGGGCTCTGTCAGAGAGACTGTAAATGTGAAAGAATCCCTACTGAGTACTCTGGGCCCTTTCGCCAGCTCCCCAAGGCAGCTGCACACTTGCACCACAACCCCCCCCGCAGTGAGCAACCTTCCTCACCCTCTGAATTCACAGCACAGAGCACCAAACCTCAAACTTCACCTGCAGATGTGCCAGTGCACACAGAAAACAAGAGAATACATCTCAGGCACAACTTCAGCTCCAAACCCAATGCAATTAGGAACAACTTTAACAACCCTAAAGACACTTGCCATAAAACTTTATTCAGATGTTTTTTTCCCCAGAATTTCTGAAATTAAAAAGAAACTCCAAAAAGACACAGAAAGGGTATTCAAGATACTAATTTCCTGTGTTATCATTTACAGAAAAACATAAGCTTTTGCCCTGGTTTGAGTGAGAACAGAACTAATTCTGTTCAGTGATTTTACTTTCCAGCTCAGTTCTTCTCACTGCACTGTCTGAAGTCAGCAGCCTGTTTTCACAGGCAGGGTCTGCTGCTGGCAGTGGTAACACCCCATGGTTAGAGTTACTACCAAGGGTTGGGGTGCAGACCAAGGCCACTGCTGGATCTTGTGTACCACACTGGGGGTGCAGGGAAGTGAAAGGCTGCACCTGCAGGGAGAAGCGGACAGGGCAGGTGATCCCAAACTGACCAACAAGATATTCCAGCCCATGTACGTCATATTTGGTATAAAGCTGAGGGATATGGAGGGTCTAGCCCTCTCTTGGGGCTCCCAGGCTCTTCATCCCCTCTTGGCCTGCTTTGCCAGCTTTGCTCAGATCCTCTTTCAGTTCCTTCCTCAGAGCATCCAAGGAGGCCTCTGTCTGTTCTGCCTTCAATCCCAACTGGTGTGTTCCTGAATCTGGTACCAGAATCCAGCTCCCGTCTGCTGCGGGGCCCAGGCTGGGACTCCCCCAGTGCCTGCTCTACAGCATCAATGGTGATGGAATTTCCATCAGGGGGATTGGGTTCCATACTGGTTCTGTACATATTTATACATATTCCATTTTTATTATTATCTCATTTTCATTAAAGCTGTTCTAGTTTCCTTTTCTAGTCACTAAGTGTCTCTCCCTTATTCCCTTTCTCTTCCCCTTTGGGAAGGGAGGGGGATTAACAGAGAGCATCTGTAATAGGCCTAAGGGGCCTCCCTGACCCTAAACCATGACAGCTTTTTATGGACACATGAACAATGTATCCCCAAGTCAACATAGACAAATCTACTCAACTTTTAACCCGAAATATCACAATCCATATACGGCTGAGAGCCACACTATATCTGGATAGCCCACAGAGCCATGGGAGAAGGGAGCTCCAGCAATTCCCAAAGAAGTGAGGATAAAAGCTCCACAGAGGTTTTAGGGGGATACCACCTGGCTGGACTAGGTATCCAGCCAGATTGCAGCAAACCAATGAGGAATTCAGCTGTCCTTGTGCCAGCATAAACCAGTCACAGGACACAGTCCCAAATGAGAATGACACATGAAACAGCCACAAGGGAATCAAGAACCTCAAGCTGGCTACTCCCACTTGAAGACTTAAGTATAAATAAACACCCTCTGATGAGCATGATGTGCTCTAATATACAGGTCACTTTAGTCCTGACAATGGAGAAACATCAAACCTACTACTATGTTCATCTCCAACCCTGATGAGGCAAAGATTCCACACAGACATTAACAATTTAATAGAAACCCAAATAGCTCAAGAATAGTAAATAAAGGTGGAGTTGCACAATTTATGACAGCAGTTGTCAGAAAACTGTATCACTGAAATCTAATGGCCAAGGAAAGTCTTTCTACCAAATTTCAGCCCCAAATCTACCACGTAAAACACTTCCTAGAGGTAATCCTGGTGGAATAAAGAGGGGGGGAAAAAAATAGCCAAGGCTTCTGAAGATAATTTATATATCAGTCCTACCATCTACAATATTCAGGAAGTGCTGGTGTAGACCTTCTGAGCAGCATGTCATAGCTAAAGAAAATGTGCATCCACTGCACATCTATTGAACTCAATGGAAAAAAATTATTCATAACCTGTGTTGAAACTTTCCAGAAAATCACCTGGTTTAAACAGGATTAACAACCATCTATCTAGTAACTCTACTGAGACAAACATATGTAGCTCTTACCTCTACTACAGACAACAGGATCAAGCCCTCTAAGAAGTCTAGCAATCTAAAGCCCTGTTCTTCCATACCCAAGCAATGCTGCAAAGCATATGTCCTTTTCACAGCCTAGGTGATCTTCAGCACATTATTGAGCAAAAAGCCAAAAGCTGTCACAGCTACCTGGGCTGTGCCCACACACCTCAATACACAGTAGCTGCCACACACTCACAGAAATTACACTATGATTTAGAAGAGAAGCTGGCAGGTAAGGGCAAAAGTTACTAAGCCTTAGCTTTTATAATTCAGGTTATTGACACATGTTAGTTACACAAAGCAACATGTCTTCCTTTTAACAAACCCACTGTGTGATGTATTGACACACTTCCAGCAAGAAGTCTCAAGGCTACTGCTTTTAGTATGTATTTACAGAAGTATGCGGGGTGGGAGGGAGGAGGGCGGGGAGGCGAGGGGGTGGTGGACGCGGGCTGTGGAGGGGTCCACGGGGGGGGGATCCCTGAATCCAGTAGTGACTGCCACCAGGTCAGCTGTGGACCACTCTGTATTGAGCCATCTTGGGAGCTGGAT